>CM052188.1:3079015-3091139 GCA_028455805.1 Lasioglossum figueresi | reverse complement strand
GAAACTTGCGAACTGTAGCTGCCAAACCTTCACTATTTTTTAAATATTGCTCAACAATGAAAACGCGTTGTTCTGTCGTGTAGCACTCCATTTTTAATAACCCTGAACTGTCAGCTGACACGCTGTCGCTTTTTTCCGTTGGCAACACTTTACCGCACAAATGGCGCGAAATTCAAATCTTGCGTGAATTTTCGGACACCGTTTACATTAACGCAAATAAATACCTTAATGTATTATAATGTGTATCGACAACAAGTCGATCGCGATCCGGTTGATCAGCTGTTTTCGATCGACAGGAGAGATTTCAACAATTCTTTTGAGAACGATTTATTTTTCGCCCCCTCTTAGATATATTAGAAATATGTTTCAGTCACTGTTTTCGGTGTAAATATCTGAGGAAAAATACAAGATTATGATAATAAAAATACAGTAGAATATTTGTTCTTTTTCAAAATTGGGGAGCAGTGTTTGTTATTAATAAAATATCATGCTGGTTGAATATCCCTTCCCCCATTGTCACTAATTAGCACACAACACACAAGTTTGAATGTGTTCAATGCTGATTTTAGTAGGTTCGAAATATTTTTAAGAAAACCAGTCGATCATATCCAGGGCGAGTCACGTAACTTCAAATAACACCTAAGTTATTTGTTGCACGAAGAAGTTTTTCAAACAAATGTTGCATGCTTTTCAGAGGAACATACAGTGCTGCAATCTGTTTTTTGTTACTTTTCTTTGAATGCTCAATATTTTTTCTCAAATTCGAATAAAGTACCAAATTCTCCATAAAAAAGTGTCACACCGTATAAGAATTAAAATGAATAATTCCTAAAATATTTATAAGACTCAAACAATGAAATAAGTTCGAGAATTATCCTGTGGATTATTGTAATTATTCACTCCGAGCCGTATTTGGTGTAATACTTCTGCTACGCAGAATTTTCTGCTTTATCCGAATTTGAGGAAAAATATTGGACATTCTATTTAAAAACTGAAGGTGACCATCATATCTCGATAAAAAAGCAAAGTAACATAAAGTAGTTTACAGAACTCTACTGCTCTTTACTTTACCGGACTCAAAATTTGTGCCTTTCTCCTATAAAATATTATGTAAATGGCAACTGGTTCAGTAGATTTGTACCCGGGGAACCTGCAGATCGTAGTTTCTATCCTGTAGGATCAATGGTTCAGCAGTTATTCTTTCTTAAAGTTGAGCATTTTTCAGTGTTTTCGACAGGTAAGGGCGCCGCCATATTGGTTTGTAGTGACGATCGCGCGCCGCTTACCGAGCAGACCGTTAGATGGCAGCACGGGCACGCGTTAATGCCGATAATATAGAACGGGTATTGCGATTGTTTGAATTTTGGAAGACATGGAAGGCAACCCAATTTAAATCGAAATTCAACTTCCCATATTTCTATTTAAATCTAAATTCAAGTTCAACTTTCAATCACTATATTTAAATCAAAATTCAAATTCAACCTTCAATCTCACTATATTTAAATCTAACTACAAATTCTACTTTCAATCACTATATTTAAATCTAAATTCAAACTCAACTCTCAGCAACTCATTGAAATCGGAATTCAACTTTCAATCATTATATTTAAATCTAAATTCAAATTCAACTTTCAATTACTATATTTAAATCTATATTCAAATTCAACTCTCAGCAAACCAACTTAAATCGAAATTCAAGTTTCAATCACTATACAATATTTAAATCTAAATTTAAATTCAATTCTCCATCACGAAGATAAAACTACACTAACTCATGACTAGACTGCGGATCTTTATGAATTTATAGCAACATTGAGTAGATGAAATTCAAGATTGTTATAAAATTTAAAAACTCTCTTTTGAAGATGTCAATACATGATTTCTCTTCTATTAAAATCATTAAGGCATTTCTATTTCTTGCAATCGATGCAGTCAATTTTTATTTTACATAAAGATCACCGCAGACTACTAATAATGACTAGACTGTGGATCTTTATGCAAAATAAAAAGGTTTTGCATTGATTGTGGGAAGCAGGAATAACATAAAAATTGATTTTATCCCTTAACGACATTGTTACATTATGAAGAACATTACAACATTCTTGAATTTGGTTGCTCTTTACTTTACCGGACTCAAAATTCGTCCCTTTCTCCTATAAATTATTATGTAAATGGTATGTGGTCCAGTAGATTTGTACCTGGGGAACCTGCAGATCGAGGTTTCGATCCTGTAGGATCAATAGTTCAGGAGTTATGGATGCATAAAGTTGAGCCTTTTTCAGTGTTTTTGACAGGTAAAGTCGCCACCATATTGGTTTGTAGTGGCGATCACGTTTACCGAGCAGAACCGCTAGATGGCAGCACGGGCCCTCGTTTGTGGCGGATATTAACGTTTATTTCATTTGTCAACAGTCATTCGTTTTTGGTTTCCTACCAACGAATTTCCTTTGTAAATATTAATCTGGAAGAAACCTTCGAACCAGATACACGTTTATTTATTAAGAACGCTCCCACACGTTAATGCTGTTAATATAGATCGGGTATTGCGATTGTTGTTTGAATTTTTTAAGACATGGCCGCGATGTTGCGTTTTAACTGATCTGGGTTAGTTTTGGGTTAGGTTAGGTTAGGTTTCTGTAAATATTTACCACGATATTTCTTCGTAATCATTTTCTGAGATATTTTATTACTGTGTGTCCGTGCTGCCATCTAGCGGATCTGCTCGGTAAGCGGCGCGCGATCGTCACTACAAACCAATATGGCGGCGCCATACCTTTCAAAAACACTGAAAAATTCTCAACTTTAAGCAAGCATAACTCCCGAACCATTGATCCTATTGGATCGAAACTTCGATACGCTGGTTCCCCAGGTACAAATCTACTAGATTACGTACCAAATACATAATAATTTATATGAGAAGGGCACAAATTTTGAGTCCGGTCAACTAAAGTCAACCCGAGAACTGTATGCCCTCCTGGAAACCATTGAACATTTGTTTGAAAAACTTCTTCGTAGAACAACTAACTTGGGATTTCTTTGAAGTGGTTATGTTACGAGACCCACCCTGTCTACATACAGAAGTTGACCACCCCTAATGTAGAATAACGAGGCGTTATTACGGCAGGAGGGAAACGTGACTTCCGGTTGTCAAAGAAGTCAAAGTTGCGCTCCAAATAGGTTCGTTGGTCAGCTTACAGGCGAGTCTACAGATAATACCTAATGGATCGGCCTGGGTAGAACGGGAGCCAGGAGTCTGTTCAAACATGGACAACTGGTCGCGGCCATTAATCAGCCGGGGTTAGTGATCGGATCGCGTCCAGCGTAGAGCTCAAGTAGATGGAAGCAGTGAAAGTGAAGCCGATGGATCAATCTTGGAAAGCTTCCTCTTACGAAAGATTTCTATTTGCTAAACGCCTGTCGTTTTGTCGAGTATTATCTGATCCGACGATTAGGGAGCACTTAAGCGATAGAACGCGCGGTTCGATCAATTGGACGTTTCTGGATCAATGATAAATAGAATGCTCGGCAATCTAATTCTAATTATCTTCGTTGAAATTACCAAAGAGGATTGTTGTTAAAGTTCGTTTTTACATCGACACCTACTCATCCAGAAGAGGAAAAGTTTGAAACGAATTTAGAGGGACGATTTCGGATGGTTAGGATGATAATCGTTGATTAACCTCTTACTGCGGAATTTAGTTTCAAAAATCCCTCACAGAGCGCGGAGTTAAAATCAAATAATGGTGTGTCCACGCGTCGAACGCAGGACGAATGGTTTTATTATAAATTTTACGGAAAACGAGGAAGGATTACATTTTTATTCGATAAAAAGTTAAACATTCATTCTTGAGAAGGTTATTGATATTGCACCGCAATAGAGATTTGGATTGACGCGTATACACGTCGAACGCAGTTAACTGGTTAAGAACAAGCAAACCACAGGACATTTAGCTACTCTGTTCCTAAATTAGATTTACGAGGGCCGTTCAATAAGTAACGAGACAAACTGATACAGCTCCTAAACGGTTTCATGAACCAATACGAAACTATATTTCAAGTTGGCATCCTTGTCACGACTTCTGATCGGCTGTACGACAAGATTTTGTAAACCTAACCTATAATTCAGTCAGTTCGAAATGTCAAGTCCGATTGGGAATTGCATCGCGGAAGAACAACGTGCTGCGATTTGATTTTTTGTCGCAGAAGGTGTTGATTGTAGTGAGAATCCATGCAGGGATGTTAAAAGTGTACGGGAATAAGTGTTTAAACCGTTCGAACATTTACAAGTTGGTAGAACAGTTTAAAAATGACCGCGAAAGTGTCGACGGTGCGCAGCGAAGTGGACGATCGGTCGAAGTATCAACTTCTTTCAAAATTAGAGGAACGATGGGACAAATGTATAAGTGTTGGGGGGAGGGGGATTATGTTGAAAAGTAGCCAAAATGGTGTATTAATTGAATAAACAGTTTCCGAGGTATATCAATTTGTCTCGTTACTTATTGAATGGCCCTCGTAATATCGTATTTTCATTCTCTTTTCATTCGTTTTTGCCCTTCTCCTTGGAATTTGTACTAATTGTTGCAAGCGAACGATATCAGAGTAACCATCTTTAGTGTTTCTTGTCACGTGGCTAATCCGGTACTGGCAGAGAGAGAGGGTGAGTGTATTCCCCTCAATTCGATTCAATGCCCCTCCAAGCAATTTTAAAGGCACACTAATTGCGGCAAACCTCTTTTTTTATTTTGATTACATTATTGTGAGATATTAACAATTTTAACTCGAAAAACATTGTCAATTGTCACGTGACTAATCTGGTACAGGCAGAGAGAGAGGGTGACTGTATTCCCCTCAATTCGAGTCAATTCCCCTCAAAGCATTTTTAAAGGCACGCTAATTGTGGCAATTAATATTGTGAGATATTAACAATTTTAACTTGAAAAATATTGTCAATTGTCACGTGACTAATCCGGTACAGGCAGAGAGGAGGTAACTGAATCCCCCTTCAATTCGAATCAATTCCCCTCAAAGCATTTTTAAAGGCACACTAATTGTGGCAATTAATATTGTGAGATATTAACAATTATAACTTGAAAAATATTGTCAATTGTCACGTGGCTATTCCGGTACTGGCAGAGAGAGAGAGGGTGATTGTACTCCCCTCAATTCGATTCAATGACCCTCCAAGCAATTTTAAAGACACACTAATTTGGGCAAAACTCTTTTTTTTATTTTGATTACATTATTGTGAGATATGAACAATTTTAACTCGAAAAAATAGTCAATTGTCACGTGGCCAATCTGGTACAGGCAGAGAGGGGGTAACTGAATCCCCCTTCAATTCGAGTCAATTCCCCTCAAAGCATTTTTAAAGGCACACCTATTGGGGCAAAACTCTTCTTTTTATTTTGATTACATTATTGTGAGATATTAACAATTTTAACTTGAAAAATATTGTTAATTGCACGTGGCTAATCTGGTACAGGCAGAGAGGGGGTAACCGAATCCCCCTTCAATTCGAGTCAATTCCCCTCAAAGCATTTTTAAAGGCACACTAATTGTGGCAATTAATATTGTGAGATATTAACAATTATAACTTGAAAAATATTGTCAATTGTCACGTGGCTATTCCGGTACTGGCAGAGAGAGAGAGGGTGATTGTACTCCCCTCAATTCGATTCAATGCCCCTCCAAGCAATTTTAAAGGCACACTAATTGCGGCAAACCTCTTTTTTTATTTTGATTACATTATTGTGAGATATTAACAATTTTAACTCGAAAAAGATTGTCAATTGTCACGTGACTAATCTGGTACAGGCAGCGAGGGGGTAACTGAATCCCCCTCCAATTCGAGTCAATTCCCCTCAAAGCATTTTTAAAGGCGCACTAATTGGGACAAAACTCATTTTTTATTTTGATTACATTATTGTGAGATATGAACAATTTTAACTCGAAAAAATTGTCAATTGTCACGTGGCTAATCCGGTACTGGCAGCGAGGGGGTAACTGAATCCCTCTTCAATTCGAGTCAATTCCCCTCAAAGCATTTTTAAAGGCACACTAATTGGGGCAAAACTCTTTTTTTTATTTTGATTACATTATTGTGAGATATGAACAATTTTAACTCGAAAAAGATTGTCAATTGTCACGTGACTAATCTGATACAGGCAGAGAGGGGGTAACTGAATCCCCGTTCAATTCGAGTCAATTCTCCTCAAAGCATTTTTAAAGGCACACTAATTGGGGCAAAACTCTTCTTTTTATTTTGATTACATTATTGTGAAGTATCAACATTTTTAACTTGAAAGAAATATTCTAATGAAATAAATAGTTTGCGCGAATCAATTTTGATCGGATAAAATTGAAGTCAAATGAATCGTTACTTAATTCGTCTATTAATAAAATAGTTTAATGGCACAGTAATTGGTTCAAACACCTTAAAAAATGTATGAACACAGTGTCGAATGGTCCTAATTAATGTACATGTACCTATTACTGCGGGTGTACGTTTTACTGAGGTATTTTTTCCCAGTGAGATTAAAATACGTGAAAATAAATATTTTGCTTTGAATAAATTTGTACAATTGAATGAGAACGTATACTCTTTGGCGAGACAAATAAAATTGTTAATTATTCTCATAAAAGGTGGAGATAAGGCGATCATCAAACGACTGTTGTTCACATGGTTGTACATTCGTTAGATACCTAGTTCGACACAATCAAAATATAAAAAGAAACAATACAGTTTTTAAAAGATGAAACATATTGGTATTTGGCTCCTGATTGTTACGATCAATGAAGAAAATGTTTATTTTATTTAATATTTTCTTATGTTGCATTCGGTTTCGGAGGCTATCCATTTTTTTCGTATTCGAAACATATTATTCTTCTATAAAATGCTTACACATATTATTATTTTCTGATAAATTAGTAACCATCTTTACTGTTTCTGGCTTTACTGTATGTGGTTACTACTAACTAACGTATGGTCAACTTCTGACACAATTATTGAATTTTCAGAAACGTCTGTAAAATTTGAACAATACAATTATTTTAAAAAGGTTAGTTTCGTTACACAATGTTAAGGTTTTCAACAATTTCGAATTTCGTCTACCGAAGTTTGCTATAAATGCATATAAGTTTGCTATAAATGAACTAATTAGTAGACTGCGCATTTTATGCATTTATGGAAAAATGAGTTCGTACAATCTAAAACAGTAAAAAGGTTACAATGATATAAGACCGCTGATCTATGCATTTTTCTCAGCTTGTTAAAATGATTAAAGTAAGAATAAACTATTTATTTGGCTCGAGTCAATTGCAATTAACAACGCAGTATATGTTGATAGTAAAAAAAACTACAAAATAGAGATGACAATCTTGTAAATGAATCGTGTGAGTCACCAAAAACTTCAATGTCTACCATAATACAATCAAGAAACCTGTGATTCTTTGATCAATAAGAAGTTTCACATGCAATGACTTAATGCATATACATAGACCACTTTGTATTTGATCGTTGATTTTAAAAGATTGATTTCAATGTAACGAAGTCATTATGGGATGAAATCAATTTTTATTTGATTCCCGACCCCCACAATAAACGCAGAACATTTTTATTTCGCATAAATATCCGTAGTCTAATTATTATTACATAAAAATCATTTTTTTATTTATCGACAAAAGCATTACAGAATATTTGACAAAGATATTTAAAGTGGGTACTAAAATTTTGAAATACGAAACTAAAATAATTATTATTAAAATATATATTCTCTAGTACTGTGTAAACTAGACCGCATAAAAAATTAAACGTGTTGTCCACATACTTTTGAGAGGGGGTGTACATAAAAAACTATTAAGCAGAACATAATTGGATTCAATTTTGTATTAAAATTTTACACAGAGTTGTGTTAATTTAAATACAATGCAATTGAATTACATTGTACTTTATATACACGTTTTTTCAATTACATTGTAAATAATTGCATTACATTGTATTTTATATACACGTTTTTTCAATTACATTGTAAATAATTGCATTACATTGTATTTTATAAATACGTTTTTTCAATTACATTGTAAATAATTGCATTACATAATTCGAACCTTTCACTTAATTCAATTGCTCATTATGCAAATCGTAAATATATTCGAAATACAATATAATTGAAATAAAATGTATCATAATTGAAATAAAATGTAACGTAAATTAATAAATGTGTACATTACTTGCTTTTTTAATTTTGCATAAAGATCCGCAGTCTAATTATTACTATGTACATAAAAAACCATTAAGCAGAACAGAATTGGATTCAATTCTTGATTAAAATTTTACACAGAGTTGTGTTAATTTAAATACAATGCAATTGAATTACGTAATTGAATTACATTGTATTTTATATACACGTTTTTTCAATTACATTGTAAATAATTGCATTACATTGTATTTTATATACACGTTTTTTCAATTACATTGTAAATAATTGCATTACATTGTATTTTATATACACGTTTTTCAATTACATTGTAAATAATTGCATTACATAATTCGAACCTTTCACTTAATTTAATTGCTCAGTACGCGAATCGTGAATGTAATCGAAATACAAAATAATTGAAATAAAATGTAATGTAAATTAATCAATGTGTACATTACTTGCTTTTTTAATTTTGCATAAAGATCCGCAGTCTAATTATTACTATGTACATAAAAAACCATTAAGCAGCACAGAATTGCATTCAATTCTGGATTAAAATTTTACACAGAGTTCTTTTAATTTACATACATTGCAATTGAATTACGTAATTGAATTACATTGTATTTTATATACACGTTATTTCAATTACATTGCAATTGCATTACACAATTCGAACCTTTCACTTAATTTAATTTCTCGTTATGCAAATCGTAAATATATTCGAAATACAATATAATTGAAATAAAATGTATAATAATTGAAATAAAATGTAACGTAAATTAATTAATCTGTACCTTACTCGCTCCTTTTATTTTGCATAAAGATCCGCAGTCTAATTATTACTATGTACATAAAAAACCATTGAGCAGAACAGAATTGCATTCAATTCTGGATTAAAATTTTACACATAGTTGTTTCAATTTAAATACAGTGCAATTGAATTACGTAATTGAATTACATTGTATTTTATATACACGTTATTTCAATTAAATTGCAATTGCATTACATTTTTCGAACCTTTCACTTAATTTAATTGCTCATTACGCGAATCTTGAATGTAATCGAAATGCAATATAATCGAAATAAAATGTATAATAATTCAAATAAAATGTAACGAAAATTAATTAATCTGTACATTGCTCGCTCTTTTTATTTTGCATAAAGATCCGCAGTCTATTAATGACCAACAAACGATATTTTTCAATATACCACTTGTGTTCAGATTAATTCGCGCGCTACTGTAAGTGGTGTTGGATCGATCGATAGATCGGATCGCTGTAACAACACCTGCGTGTAATAATCGTCGAACAGGTTAAAGCGGGATGAGAGATCGCAGTGAGAGTTTCTGATTGCCGCGAAACAGGAAAATGCGCCCGGAGCGCTGTTATCGTCGTGGAATGCGTTAATTACGCGTTACGCGACTCTCGTGCGAATGTAACGCCTTCTCCTACCTGTCATTTAAACGCCATTACACCAGTTACGGGTACCCACCGTGGGCTAATGCCGCTTACTAATCAAACGTTAAGCACGCGCTAATTGGAGCTCTAAGCCGATATATAATTTAGGGGTGAAAACAATGAACCATTAGGTCTGGAACATCCGTAATCTACCGACACACGCGCGAACATTAGTTGCACGATAATTGATTCTAATGGTCGTACCATCGTGCTTCGGAATTACAGTTAGACACCTGAACGTCTCGGTTTTATGCCATACGTTCAATAAAATGACACCTTTCTCCCTGTATCCGATACTGTGAACGATCATAATTGTTTCGAGGGAAAAGGCTACTTTCCAAGTCGATGCTTACGGTAAACCCCGGAAACCAACGATTTTTAACATTTCTAAATGTTACCCTGCAGATTTTGGAAAGAGGATGCCGAAAATTCAAGTTTCGATGGTAGGAGTCCACTGGTTCGAAAGTTATGCGTGTTTAAAGTTGAGCGATTTCAAGGGCACCGCACATGTATGCGCTCAGCGGAGCTGCTAGATTCATTCGGATTCAGTGAAAGTGTTAAAAAACGATCGTACGACCTATAAGTATTGAAATCACGTGCGATATTGTTTTAAGTACAAACAATCAAAATTAAATGAGTTATTCTTTTTGTAGGTTATGTTCTCAAAATTATTACTTGACCATTTGTTGCGACGATTCCGGTCTTTCTGCAGATCGGAAATAGAAAAGTGACGTACTTTTCTGAAATATTCTTGTATATTCTAGTATTGTTTAGTATATTCAAATATATTCTACTAAATTTTATTATATTCTTGAGTATTCTGGTGTATTCTGTTACATTTTGGTATATTCTTGTATATTCTAGTATTTTCTAGTATATTCAAGTATATTCTACTAGATTTGATTATATTCTTACATATTCTGGTGTATTCTGTTACAGTTTTGTATATTCTAGTGTTTTCTTGTATATTCAAATATATTCTGGTATATTCCAAAATGTTCAAGTATATTCTGGTATAGTCTCGTTTATTCTGGTGTTCTAGTATCGTCTTGTCTATTCGAGTATATTCTGTTATATTTTAGTATATACTAGTGTATGTTTATTCGAGTATATTCTGTTATATTTTAGTATATACTAGTGTATGTTTAAATGTATTCGAGTATATTCTTGTATATTCTAGTACATTCATGTATATTCTGATATATTTTAGTATAGTCCAGTATATTTGGCTATATTCTGGTATCTTCTTACATATTTCAGTACATTTCTGTATATTCTGGTATATTTTTACATATTCTAGAACATTCTTATATATTCAGGTATATTGTTATATAATCTAGTATTTCCTTGTATATTCAAGTATATTCTAACATTTTCTTGTATATTCTGTTATATTCTAATTTATTCTGATACATTCTGGTATTTTCTGGTATATTTTGATGTATTCCTGCATATTCTAGTACATTCTTATATATTCTGCTATATTATTGCATACTCTAGTATTTTCTTGTATATTCCAGATATATTCTAACATATTCTTGTATAATAAATGTTGATGTTCTCGGCGCTACGGTTTCGATCAATTTCTACTGATAAATGAAAAAACAATTTTGCAGATTATCAAATAATCACCGACGTTTCGATTCTAGTTTGAATCATTTTCAAGATGTAATTATTTGCCTTGCGTCTGTAAAAGTACAAATTTATTGTACAATTTTCAAAATGCAATATTCAACTGCTGCATATTCCTGTATATTCTAGTATGTTCTAATGTATTCTGGAACATTCTGATATATTCTTACATATTCTAGTATATCCTTATATATTTTGGTATATTATTGTATATTCCAGTATTTTCTTGTATATTCAAGTATATTCTAACATATTCTTGTATATTCTGGTATATTCCAGTATATTCTGGTATATTATTGTATTTTCTTGTATATTCAAGTATATTCTAACATATTCTTGTATATTCCAGTATATTCTGGTATATTCTTGTATTTTCTTGTATATTCAAATGTATTCTAGTATATTCTTGTATTTTTTAGTGTATTCTGGTATATTTAAGTATAATCTAGTATATTTTGCTTTATTCTGGTGTATTGTTGAATATTCTAGTACATTTTTATATATTCTAGTATTTTCTTGTATATTCAACTATATTCGAACATATTCTTCTATATTCTGGTATATTATAGTATATTCTGGTAAATTCTAGTATATTCTGGTAAATTCTAGTATATTCTGGTATATTCTGTTTTTTCTGATATATTCTGGTGTATTCTAGTATATTCTTGTATTTTCTAGTATATTCTGTTATATTCTAGTATATAGCCTAGTATATATTCTTATACATTCTTGCATATTATAGTACATTCTTATATATTCTGATATATTATTGTATATTCTAATATTTTCATGAATATTCAAGTATATTCTATTATATTCTGGTATATTTTAATATAG
>CM052188.1:3039044-3071138 GCA_028455805.1 Lasioglossum figueresi | reverse complement strand
CTTTTGCAAATCAATTTCACCCTTTGGCAAATTAATTTCACACTTTTGCAAGTTAGTTTCACCCTTTTGCAAAACCATTGCATCCTCTGGCAAATCCATTTCATCCTTTTGCAAATCAATTTCAACCTTCTACAAATAAAATATGTTTCAATAAGTTTTTGTAGAAAAGAATCGAAACAAATGCAAATTACAGGTTTTGCAATCCTATTTCAGCCTTTTGCAAATCAATTTCACCCTTTTGCAAATCAATTTCACATTTTTGCAAATTAATTTCACCCTTTTGCATAACCATTGCATCCTCTGGCAAATTCATTTCACCCTTTTGCAAATCAATTTCAACCTTCTACAAATAAAGTATGTTTCAGTAAGTTTTTGTAAAAAAGAAACGAATCAAAATTAAATTACAGGTTTTGCAATCCAAATTCACCCCTTTGCAAATCAATTTCATCCTTTTGCAAATCAATTTTACACTTTTGCAAATTAATTTCAGCCTTCTGCAAAACCATTGCACCCCCTGGCAAACCCATTTCACCTTTTTGCAAATCAATTACAACCTTTTACAAAAAAATAATTTATTACAAAAACCTATTTAATATCGCTAATGTATAACGTAATTATGTACAATGATATATAATGTAATAGTAATAATAGTAATAATAATGTATATTATAATTATATTTTACATTAGCTATACTAAATAGATTTTTGTAATAAATTGCTTTTTTCTTGCAAAGGGCCTTTTTAGATGAAATATACTATGAACAAGAGACCAACATTAAAAAAATACATAACATAATGTATACAGACTAAATATATTAATAAATAATAAATAACAATAGTATAACATTTAAATAAGTTGACATGATTGAGACACCACTGAGAAACTACAAAGGGGGGTTTCTCAAGATAAAAGTCTGCTCTATCGCGTGATATAGTTCAATTTTACGCTGGACCCTTATTTTTTCCGATAAATTCAATAATATCCTAAAAAATCTGTGCAAAAATGGTGTCTCTCCGTCTTTAACGATTGTTTAAACATGTTTAAACATTCATAACGTATTAATATTGCGTATCATTCTACTCGGGAAAGTCTACAGAATCTTTTGCCGTAAAGAACAATTCAATATCTTTCATAATAACATCACAATATTTGTTTAAAGTTGAAAAATGTGGTTTTTCTTTTCAAGGCCATGTTTCTCAAAAACTGTACGGGTAGGAGAAAAATTAAGGCCAGATTCGGAATCAGCGCAAAAAACTGTATAAGGCACACCCAACAGTTATAGCGAAACATGAAAAAAGTTGAAATTTGTTGGACAGCGTAATTATCAGCATTTCAAGTGCATGTATGATTTCTTTTTTTCGCAGAGTAAAACCAGTCAGAATGTCTCTCTCGTGCATGTGTCACAATGTGACACGACAAATCCGCTGTAGACAGAGAGGGGGTAACTTTTTCCCCTCGATTCGTGCCCCCTCCCCTCAGCGACTCTACGAGGACTTTTGCGATTATCAATTATATTTTCTCCGGGCGTTAATTTACTCTTGTAACTGCGGGCACAAATACAAATCGATGATAATTTCCGATCGATGGATGGTCTAATTTATAGCGATCGATTTTTCCTGTCTCGTCGATGTAAACGCGAGAAAACTAGGTTCGTACGCATACATTCCCGACGGTAGCTATTGGGTTAACGTTCAGTCACGCACCTTTTCTTAGTTTCCCTTCCATCGTAGCTGCACGTCGCGCGTCGCTCGACGCTTGATTTACATGGGATGCATTATCTGATCGCGGAATCGCATGCACCATCAGATACGGTAATTAATCACAAATCTCGATCAACCAGGAAAGCCGTGGATCACGGACGCGACATTGCTACGCTTTGATTATACCGTTCGCGGTATTTAACCGATTCGCCACCCGGGTTTACGTCGCGAGCCCGTCTCGTTTCTCATTAATCGTCCGATTGCTCTCTTTCACCGGCGGGACACGGATCGGTGTACAGTTTAATTGGATCCCGAAGCTCAACAGGTTATCGCTATCGTCTGATAATCGGAGCTGTAACATTGTCACAAGCTTTGATATGCCGAGCGATTGCGAACTAACCGGATCATAAGCTATATCGAAACTGTACGCGAAACCGGAACTCGCTCTCACGATCACCGAGACGGGTTTCAAATACTGCTTTAATTATTTGTAATGTTATTTGTGATTGGATGTGGCAGTACAGACATTAATTCGATTTTTGCTTTTCGATATGGAAAGACGCCTCTTTCGAGACGTTGTCTGAACGTCTTAGGTAAGACGACTTTAAAATGTTTCGACAAAGATGGTTAAAATAAGACGTGTTTAAAACGTTTCGAAAAAGATATCTAATATAAGACGTGTTTATAACACCTCGAAAAAGATGTCTGGAAAAAGACGTCTTTAAGACTTCTGAAATATGACGTCTTTAAAACGTCTAGAAAAGGATGTCTGAAATAAGACGTGTTTAAGACGTCTCGATAGAGATGTCTGAAATAAGACGTGTTTGAAACATTTCAACAGAGACGTCTTTAAAACGTCTCAAGAAACATACATTTTATATATTTTTCATATGCATTTAGACGTCGTATTTCAGACGTTAAAAAGACGTCTCGAAAAAGACGTTTTTAAGACGTCTGATATATGACGGCTTCAAAGCGTCTCGATAAAGATGTCTGAAATAAGACGTGTTTGAAACAACTCAACAGAGACGTCTTTAAAACGTCTCAAGAAACATACATTCTGTATATTTTTCATATGAATTTAGACGTCGTATTTCAGACGTTAAAAAGACGTCTCGAAAAAGACGTTTTTAAGATGTCTGAAATATGACGTCTTCGAAGCGTCCTGAAAAAGATGTCTGAAATAAGACGTGTTTGAAACAACTCACCAGAGACGTCTTTAAAACGTCTCAAGAAACATACATTTTATCTATTTTTCATATGAATTTAGACGTCGTATTTCAGACGTTAAAAAGACGTCTCGAAAAAGACGTTTTTAAGATGTCTGATATATGACGTCTTCGAAGCGTCTTGAAAAAGATTTCTGAAATAAGACGTGTTTGAAACAACTCAACAGAGACGTCTTTAAAACGTCTCAAGAAACATACATTTTATATATTTTTCATATGAATTTTGACGTCGTATTTCAGACGTTAAAAAGACGTCTCGAAAAAGACGTTTTTAAGATGTCTGATATATAACGTCTTCAAAGCATCTTGAAAAAGATGTCTTTGAGACGTGTTTATTACATTTCCAAAAAGACGTCGGAAACTAGACGTCTTTTTGCTACATAAACCACACTTGGTTCAATGCATTAAATAAATAATAATAATAATGATAAGACGTCTTTGAAACGTTTCGAAATAGATGTCTTTAGGACGTCTGAAATAAGAAGTCTTTAAATCGTCTGGTTACTTTAAGACGTCTGAAATACGAGACGTCTTTTTCGAGACGTCATTTGAACGTCTTAAATAAGACTTCTTTAAACCGTCTTAAATAAGACGTCTTTAAAACGTTTCGAGAAAGATGTCTTTGAGACGTCTGAAATAAGAAGCCTTTAAATCGTCTGGTTACTTTAAGACGTGTGAAATACTAGACGTCTTTTCTGAGACGTCGTTTGAACGGCTTAGATAAGACGTCTGTGAAACGTCTCCAAGTAGATGTCTTTAGGACGTCTGA
The DNA here is from genome assembly GCA_028455805.1 of Lasioglossum figueresi. Lineage (NCBI taxonomy): Eukaryota > Metazoa > Arthropoda > Insecta > Hymenoptera > Halictidae > Lasioglossum > Lasioglossum figueresi. Next base: position 3,067,439 of record CM052188.1, on the reverse strand, counting down.
ATCAAGAAGTCTTGAAATCGTCTGGTTACTTTAAGACGTGTGAAGTACGAGACATCTGTTTTGAGACGTCGTTTGAACGGCTTAGATAAGACGTCTGTAAAACGTCTCCAAAAAGATGTCTTTAGGACGTCTGAAATAGGAAGTATTTAAAATCGTTTCGTTACTTTAAGACGCCTGAAATGCGAGACGTCTTTTTCGAGATGTCTTTAAGACGTCTTATTTCAGAGTCTTCTGGACCTTCGACCCTGAAATAATGTTATAATAATTCTTGGCCAGTTTCTCGCGTTTTCCGACCGCTGCGATGGGTCATCGCTTCCAAACCGATTCGAAACGCACGGATGCCTCGCTCACGAGATTTATCCTTGAAGATAATGTCCACGTCCCTCAGATATGCCGTGTTGCATGTCGACAAGCATGTTATCCTGCCGAGGCATACCTGAAATCGTAACAATTCCAGGCTCTTCCAATTTCGATGCGCCATTAGCATGACCGGTGAACTACGGATTCCGATGCGCGATAAGACCGCTGGTGATCTCAATGCGTGTCTGAGAGATTGCTCGCTGATGATCTCGACGCGTGGAAAATAGATATTGCTCGGTTCCAACGTGTAACGAAAGGTTCTTCGATAATTCCAGTGAGTGGAATACTCCGATGATCTAGATACGCTTATATGGGGTCACATAAAAAAATCTGCCAATCTTCCTTTGAACCTTTTTTTCGAGAGAAAACATGCAAAAAGATGTGGTGTACATCGTCAAAAAACGATTCAAGAGAACTATCATTTAGAAATAAAGAACAATCAAAAGTAATAAAAAATTCCAAACCGTAAGATATTAAATAAATTGATTAAGAAACATACATTTTATATATTTTTCATATGAATTTAGACGTCGTATTTCAGACGTCAAAAAGACGTTTCGGGAAAGACGTTTTTAAGATGTCTGAAATATGACGTGTTCGAAACATTTCAAAAGAGACGTCTTTAAAACTTCTCGAATAAGATGCCTAAAATAAGACGCGTTTACAAGATCTCGAAAAAGATATCTGAAATAAGACGTCTTTTTACTACATAAACCCTCCTTGGTTTCAAGCAGTAAATAAATAAATAATAATAATAAGACGTCTTTAAAACGTCTGGAAAAAATAGCTTTAAGACATCTGAAATATGACGTCTTTGAAACGTCTAGAAAAAGATGTCTGAAATAAGATGTGTTTAAAACGTATCGAAGAAGATATCTAAAATAAGACGCGTTTGAAACAGCTCAAAAGAGACGTCTTTAAAACGTCTCGAAAAAGATATTTGAAATAAGACGTCTTTTTGCTACGTCAACCATACTTGGTTCGAAGCAGTAAATAAATAAAGAATAATAATAAGACGCCTTTAAAACGTCTGTAAGAAATGTCTTTAAGATATCTGAAACATGACGTCTTTAAAACGTCTCGAAAAAGTTGTCTGAAATAAGGCGTATTTAAAACGTATCGAAGAAGATATCTGAAATAAGACTCATTTGAAACATCTCAAAAGTAGACGTATTTAAAACGTCTCGAAAAAAATGTCTGTAATAAGACGTCTTTCTGCTCCATAAACCGTACTTGGTTTAAAGCAGTAAATAAATACATAATAATAATAAGACGTCTTTAAAACGTTTCGAGAAAGATGTCTTTAGGACGTCTGGAAAAAGACGTCTTTAAGACATCTGAAGTATGACGTCTTTATAACGTCTCGAAAATTGTCTTTAGAACGTGTGTAAAAAGACGTCTTTAAGACATCTGAAATATGACGTCTTTATAACGTCTCGAAAAATTGTCTTTAGAAAGTGTGTAAAAAGACGTCTTTAAGACATCTGAAATTTGACGTCTTTAAGACCTTTGAAATATGACGTCTTTAAAACGTCTCGAAAAAGTTATCTGAAATAAGGCGTATTTAAAACGTATCGAAGAAGATATGTGAAATAAGACTCGTTTGAAACATCTCAAAAGAGACGTATTTAAAACGTCTCGAAAAAAAATGTCTGTAATAAGACGTCTTTCTGCTACATAAACTATACTTGGTTTAAAGCAGTAAATAAATACATAATAATAATAAGACGTCTTTAAAATGTCTCGAGAAAGATGTCTTTCAGACGTCTTATATAAATAGTCTTTACATCGTCTGGTTACTTTAAGACGTCTGAAATTCAAGACGTCTTTTTCGAGACGTCGTTTAAGCGTCTTAAATAAGACGTCTTCAAAACGTCTCAAAAGAGAAGTCTTTAGGACGTCTGGAAAAAGACGTCTTTAAGACATCTGAAATATGACGTCTTTATAACGTCTCGAAAAAAATGTCTTCAGAATGTCTGTAAGAAGGCGTCTTTAAGACTTCTGAAATTTGACGTCTTTAAGACATTTGAAATATAACGTCTTTAAAACGTCTCGAAAAAGACTTTGGTGATTGAAACAAAATTGTCAATCGTTCTCATATTTTCATAATCTCTGGGTTTGAAAAAATATACTTCACAAAAGTTAAAAATAACACACAACGAAGAAAATGTTTATTTTATTTATTATTTAATATTTCCTTAGGTTGTATTCGGTTTCCAGGGCCACCGATTTTTTACAGTATTCAGTACACACGTCATTCTTCCATAAATAGCTTGAACATATTATTATTGCATGATAAATAAGAAATAACATTAAAATCAAGTACGATCGCAGCCTGACACCGCGGTAACCGTATATCAAACTTCTAAAAATTGACAAACGAAATTGAAAAACGGGTTTGCACGAAAAAGCGACGAATCGAATCGATCGATTCCGAGCCGTGGAAACTCGATCGCGAGTTCATTTAGGGGAACGGAGAACCGTGAATATGGAAAGTGTATCAATGAATCTGACGACGCGTCAGCGACGGATCGCGGAACGTTCGAGGAAATCGTTCAAGGCAGTCGGGATTAACGGCTCACCTTGCGCGAACCGCCGACGTACGCTTACGAATTGGAAGTATAATTTCTCATCGGCGATCTAACGCAATTTGTATTGTTGTTGCGTGTACGAAAGCTAGATTTATTTCATACGGCCCGGAGCGCGCGCGCGTAGATGAATCTCTCGCGCAGAAGGAATTTAAGCGTCTCTCGGTTAAAATTCGGCCGTAAAAGTGTCAAGATCGCGCATTAAGATTGGATAATCAACATTATTTCGCAGCGTTCGAAATCCAGAGAGCCACCGGAATGAAAATTTAAATGTCCATTTGCATCGTTCCCGGCGATAAAGTCCGGAAGACAAATTGTCGGGTGTCAACGACTTGCTTTGCTCGTGTCCGCAGCCAACGTGTAATTATTATACTAATTTTCCGACGGAATAGAACTGTAAATGTGCGTGTAGGATAAGTAATGACGGCCATTACGTGTACCTGTAAAACTTTTTTCCTTGCACTACTCATTTGCTTGCACGCGGCCAAGGGACAGTTGTGCTACTTGATCATTGCGATCGGTTGGGAACTCGGCACGATTACAATGATTCGGTGAAATCACAGTGATCGACGAACTTGTTGCGCCTGATCGAGAATAGCTGATGTCTACAGGGTGTTCGCGTCGTTAAAAGCCAGCGGTTTTGTGGGCAACTATATTTTTATTTGATATTGTGAAAGAGAAGGTTACAGGATTTGCAATCCAAATTCACACTTTTTAAGTAAGCTTTTGTAAAGAAATCAAATCAAATGTAAATTACTGGTCTCGCAAATCAATTTCGTCCGTTTGAAAATCAATTTCACCATTTTGCATACCACTTTCAGCCTTTTACAAATAAAGTATGTTTAAGAACGTTTCTGTAAATAAAAATCAAATCAAATGTAAATTGCAGGTCTCGCAAATCAATTTCGTCCGTTTGAAAATCAATTTCGTCCGTTTGAAAATCAATTTAATCCGTTTGAAAATCAATTTCGTCCGTATGAAAATCAATTTCACCCGTTTGAAAATCACATTCACCATTTTGCATACCAATTTCATCCTTTTACAAATAAAGTATGTTTAAGAACGTTTCTGTAAATAAAAATCAAATCAAATGTAAATTGCAGGTCTCGCAAATCAATTTCGTCCGTTTGAAAATCAATTTAACCCGTTTGAAAATCAATTTCGTCCGTTTGAAAATCAATTTCACCCGTTTGAAAATCACTTTCACCGTTTTGCATATCAATTTCAGCCTTTTAAAAGCTGTAAAAAAAATCAAATCAAATGTAAATTACAGGTTTTTGCAAGTCTAATTCCGCGATTTGTAAATCAAGTTTAGCCTTTTACAAATAAAGTATGTTTAAGTAAGTCTTCGTAAAAAAGAACAAATCAAATGTAAATTACAGGTTCTGCAAATCAATTTCACCCTTTTGTGAATTAGTATTACCCGTTTGAAAATCAATTTCACCATTTTCCAAACAAAATTCACCCTTTTGCAAATCAATTTCATCCCTTTTTCAAATCAATTTTACCCTTTTACAAATAAACTTTGATTAAGAACTTTTTTGTCATAAAAATCAAATCAAATGTAAATTACAGGTTTTTGCAAATCAATTTCACCCCTTTGTAAGTCTAATACACTGATTTGCATATCAATTTCAGCCTTTTACAAATAAAATATGTTTAAGTAAGCTTTCGTAAAAAAAATCAAATCAAATGTAAATTACAGGTTTTGCAAATCAATTTCATCCCTTTTGCAAATCAATTTCAACCTTTTGCGAATTAATTTTATCCGTTTGAAAATCAATTTCACCATTTTCCACACAAAATTCACCCTTTTGCAAATCAATCTCATCCCTTTTTCAAATCAATTTTACCCTTTTACAAATAGACTATGATTAAGAACTTTTTTGTCATAAAAATCAAATCAAATGTAAATTACAGGTTTTTGCAAATCAATTTCACCCCTTTGCAAGTCTAATACACCGATTTGCATATCAATTTCAGCCTTTTACAAATAAAATATGTTTAAGTAAGCTTTCCTAAAAAAAATCAAATCAAATGTAAATTGCAGATTTTGCAAATCAATTTCATCCCTTTTGCAAATCGATTTCACCCTTTTGCGAATTAATTTTATCCGTTTGAAAATCAATTTCACCATTTTCCAGACAAAATTCACCCTTCTGCAAATCAATTTCATCCCTTTTTCAAATCAATTTTACCCTTTTACAAATAAACTTTGATTAAGAACTTTTTTGTCATAAAAATCAAATCAAATGTAAATTACAGGTTTTTGCAAATCAATTTCACCCCTTTGTAAGTCTAATACACTGATTTGCATATCAATTTCAGCCTTTTACAAATAAAATATGTTTAAGTAAGCTTTCGTAAAAAAAATCAAATCAAATGTAAATTACAGGTTTTGCAAATCAATTTCACCTTTTTGCGAATTAATTTCGCCCGGTTCAAAATCAATTTCACCATTTTGCCCACAAAATTCACCCTTTTGCAAATCAATTTCATTGCGTTTTCAAATCAATTTCATCCTTTTACAAATAAACTGGGTTTAAGAACATTTTTGTAAAAAAAATCAAATCAAATGTAAAATGCAGATTTTGCAAATCAAATTCATCCTTCTGCACATTAATTTCACCCTTTTATAAATAAACTATCTTTAAGAACGTTTTTGCAAAAGAAATCAAATCAAATGCAAATTACAGGTTTTTGCAATTCAATTTCATCTCTTTTGAAAATCAATTTCACCCTTTCTCGAATTAATTTCATCCCTTTGCAAATCAATTTCACCCTTTTACAAATAAAGTATGTTTAGTCAAGTTTTTGTAAAATTTTCCTCTTTCTTTCTTTTCGAATTACAGTAATTTTTTAAAAATTGTATAATATTTTTTTAAAAATTCTTATTCCAAAATTTCTTTTATTACATTATTTTTGTATCTATTGTTTGTATGGTGAAAATTAGCCTAGTGAGAGTTCTCAAACGTTTAACAAAAGAATAGCATTTGCTATTTCGGTTTCTGTAAAAATACAAAGAAAAATATTTATATTTGTAATATTTCCTGTGAAACGTTTGCCTACCGAACATATTACTTACATATCTATTAACTAACTAAGAGATATCGTATACCATTCAATACCAAATATATCAATATTTTAATTAACTAGATGATAGTGTAAAGTGAAAATTGCGCTATTTATAATCCGATTCACTGGCTGGAATTTATTGCAATAACTAATAAATGCTTTTAATGACGGTTATCTCCGTTAGCCATCGGATAAGTGATGTCCTCGCGAGTGAAACGCTTGAAATTCACAAGGCATGCTTCATTTATTTCGAAATCATAACATGTCCCATACTTTCCAGCGGCAATGTAGGTAATAGTAGGTATCTACAAAGTAGATTTTTCATATAATTTATGGTTCTCAATCACGTACGTGTGTTCCGTCTGATCAAACATGTGTGACGATCCTATCGCTATGTCCACATGAAAAAATAAACAACTTTTAGTATTTTCTCTGCAATTCCGACCAGTTGTTGTTTTTTCAAAATATTCTCTGCACGCCATGTAGTAAATTAATTGTCTAACTACTTAAAAGAAAAAACAGACCAATATTGTTCGCGTAAGGCCACAGTAAAAACTTCTATGACGATTGCACACCTATCTGTCGGCTCCTCCGAGTTTACCCGAACAGCGTTTCACCTCGGAGCGTGACGGATCAGACTGATTCACTGAAGACGTTCTCACTTCAAGAAAATCCAAGTCGTACGGTTCAATATCAAAAAGTTATGACCCTTTAAAAAGTGTGCCAATATTATTTTGATTTATTGCATCTGTTGTCGCAAACTATGAAAATGAATGCCAATTTTTCACCATTTAGAATGAGTTTTCAAACATTTTGTTCGATGATCTTCTGCGATTTTTCAGGCCACTTAAAATGCTCGTCGAATTTCTGCTTTTTATCAGCAAACTATTGAGTTCTACGACTTTGTTTGGAGTAACATTTATACCGCATAAAAAATGTTGAAAAGAGTTACAGAAAATGGTAATCCGATGGTTCATCCTATCCGCAGATTGCTTACTGAATATGGCTTCTGAAAATTTTGAAAAAATACTGGATTATAAAATTCTACAGAATTTAGTACGATTCACGAAATAAACAATGTTTCGAGTTTTTTTTTAAATCAAATTTACTGTCAAAAATTTTGAATAAATTCGTAGCGGTGTGTACTATCCGGTAGCATGTTTATGAATTTTTTCGTAATTTTTTGTTAAGCAGAACAGAAGAAATAATTCATTAAACCGAGCTCCACCTATAATTCTTGTCGTAGGAGCCCTAACCTTACTTTCAGAGTAAATATTGGGCAAAATCGTTATTGTCATTACTTGAAAACTTGTAAATATTTTTGAATGATTGAAAATGCATGCACAACCTAAAATGGTATAATTTAGAAATTTAAATAAAATCGATTAGCCCTCCTACAGCAAATTTTACTCCGATTTTGCTCGATATTTACTCTCAGAGGAGGACTAGGTCCACTTTCAGTGCGACCGACCTGCCATCTATTACAAGCTTGCCAACTACAAACTTTGTCTCCCAATTATAACCTAATGCGGAAACATATCGGTTGCTATTTGACGACAAAGGTGTCAAATTCATATAAAATCAAGAGCAGATTGTTTACTGAGTAACTGTAGAGCAGATCGGTGTTAAGCAAAACGGAAGAAATAATTCATTAAACCGAGTTCCACCTATAATTCTTGTCGTAGGAGCCCTAACCTTACTTTCAGAGTAAATATTGGGCAAAATCGTTTTCGTCATTATTTTAAGACTTGTAAATATTTGAATGATTGAAAATGCATGCACAACTTAAAATGGTATAATTTAGAAATTTAAATAAAATCGATTAGCCCTCCTACAGCAAATTTTACTCCGATTTTGCTCGATATTTACTCTCAGAGGAGGACTAGGTCCACTTTCAGTGCGACCGACCTGCCATCTATTACAAGCTTGCCAACTACAAACTTTGTCGCCCAATTATAACTTAATGCGGAAACATGTCGGTTGCTATTTGACGACAAAGGTGCCAAAATTATATCAAATCAAGAGCAGATTGTTTACTGGGTAACTGTAGAGCAGATCGGTGTTAAACAAAACAGAAGAAATAATTCATTAAACCGAGCTCCACCTATAATTCTTGTCGTAGTAGCCCTAACCTTACTTTCAGAGTAAATATTGGGCAAAATCGTTATTGTCATTACTTGAAAACTTGTAAATATTTGAATGATTGAAAATGCTTGCACAACTTAAAATGGTATAATTTAGAAATTTAAATAAAATCGATTAGCCCTCCTACAGCAAATTTTACTCCGATTTTGCTCGATATTTACTCTCAGAGGAGGGCTAGGTCCACTTTCAGTGCGACCGACCTGCCATCTATTACAAGCTTGCCAACTACAAACTTTGTCGCCAAATTTCGAGCCAAATGCGGAAACATATCGGTTGCTATTTGACGATAAAGATGCCAAATTCATATCAAATCAAGAGCAGATTGTTTACTGGGTAACCGTACAGCATATCGGTGACGTAACGGGCTTAACATTAATTTGAAATCCGAGGGAACACGCGGTTTTGGTCACGTGCATTCTTCGCCAGCATCGTTGCTCGACTGTAAAGAAACGTAATGTACTTAAAAGCGCCGAGTCACTCAATCAAAATATCCTGGCCACTCTTCGAACGGCTGCTGGTTCTGTATACTTGTAATACTTACGATTGTTATTTTCGTCGGATGAATTTCTCGCGTATACTGTTACCGTAATCGCCCACTCAGTATGTTTCGGACATCGAGTCATCCAGCCTTCTTCGCCTCGCGCGGAGGAGACTTTTAACGGTACACATAGTCTTGCTCGGCACTCTGAAGCACCCTTCAATTCTTAAGGACACCTCTTTTTTCGTCCTCTTTTTTCGACAGAGTATTTGTGAAATAATAACGCAGACTTCAACCGGAGTCACGTCTGGCGAGATGACACTGTCGAAACGAGCGTTTTTTTAACGGGACTGCGACTCGCGAAACCCGGATGAGAAATCAATAAGAACCGATTGTGTATTAATAAGCACACGTCAGTTGATTTTACATTTCAATAGATAGCGTAAGACTAACAGAAAATGAGTTCTAGTCTGTGAGAATATCCGCTTTCTCAAGAAAGTGTTGGCACGTATGTGTTGGAATGCAAATTTATTAATCAATACGTAATCAAATTTATTATGGGAACGAAAATACATGAACAGAGCCTTCGAGATAAATTTCATATTTTTCGGGCACCCCTATAAAGAAGATGTTGGTAGTATAAATAAGGAAATTGTTGACAAGGTAGATATGGATATACTGTAGTTTATGGTAGTATCTTTCAGTTTATTTTAGTATACTGTAGTAAATTCAAGTATATTGTACGATATTTTATTATATTCTACAATAGTCCAACATATTCTACTATATTATTATATATTCCAGTACATTTTAGTGTATTGTTGTACAATCTAGCATATTCCAGTATATTCCACTATATTCTGGTATATTCTAGCATAATCCAGTATATTCTACTATATTCTACTATACTCTGGTATATTCTAGCATATGCCTGTATATTCAACTATGTTCTATTATATTGAACTATATTCTACTGTATCCCAGTATATTCTAGTGTATACTAGTATATTCTCGCATATTCTACTACTTTGTAATATATTGCAATATTTTCTGCTGTATTCAGGTATATTTTGCAATATTGTAGTATATTTTACTATATTTAAATATATTCCATGGTATTTTACGATATTATACTATATTGTAATATATTCCAGTACATTTTACTGTATTGTTGTACATTCTAGCATATTCCAGTATATTCCACTATATTCTGGTATATTCTAGCATATCCCAATATATTCCAGTATATTCTACTATATTCTACTATACTCTTGTATATTCTAGCATATGCCTGTATATTCAACTATGTTCTTTTATATTGAACTATATTCTACTGTATCCCACTATATTCTAGTGTATACTAGTATATTCTCGCATATTCTACTACTTTGTAATATATTGCAATATTTTCTGCTGTATTCAGGTATATTTTGCAATATTGTTGTATATTTTAGTATATTTTACTATATTTTACTATATTTAAATATATTCCATGGTATTTTACTATATTATACTATATTGTAATATATTCCAGTACATTTTACTGTATTGTTGTACATTCTAGCATATTCCAGTATATTCCAGTATATTCTGCTATATTCTACTATACTCTTGAATATTCTAGCATATGCCTGTATATTCAACTATGTTCTATTATATTGAACTATATTGTACTGTATCCCAGTATATTCTAGTGTATACTAGTATATTCTACTACTTTGTAATATATTGCAATATTTTCTGCTGTATTCAGGTATATTGTGCAATATTGTAGTATATTTTAGTATATTTTACTATATTTAAATATATTCCATGGTATTCTACTATATTCTACTATATTATAATATATTCCAGTACATTTTAATGTATTGTTAAATATTCTACTATCTTGTAATGTATTCCAGTATATTCTACCATATTTTAGTATATTGTAGGATATTCTACTATATTCTACCATATTCTACCATATTCCATATTGTAATATATTCCAGTACATTTTACTGTATTGTGATATATTTTACTATTTTGTAATGTATTCCAGTATATTCTACCATATTTTAGTATATTGTAGGATATTCTACTATATTCTACCATATTCTACCATATTCCATATTGTAATATATTCCAGTACATTTTACTGTATTGTGATATATTTTACTATTTTGTAATGTATTCCAGTATATTCTACCATATTTTAGTATATTGTAGGATATTCTACTATATTCAGCCATATTCTACCATATTCTAGTATTTTGTAGGATATTCTTTTATGTTCTACAATATTCCAGAATATTATACTATATTGTAATATATTCCAGTACATTTTACTGTATTGTGGTATATTCTAGTATCTTGTAATGTATTCCAGTATATTCTACCATATTTTAGTATATTGTAGAATATTCTACTACATTCTACCATATTCTACTATATTGTATGATATTCTACTATATTCTACAATATTTCAAGATATTCTACTGTATTATAATATATTCCAGTATTTTCCAAGTTTTGAACTGTGTCGAGTTTAGAAATAATACTTGCAATTATTACAAACAACGTAAAACAATTTCTGGTTTTTTGTCCACCTTCAATTTTTCCCATAAATAAAAAATCCTTTACTTAACGAATGTAATTTGTTGTTGTTCTTTGGACACACCATAAAATCAAGCGTCAGGATTAGAAATAATATTTGAAAGTACCTCAAACAACGAAAAACAATTTCTGATTTGTTGTCCGTTAAAATTCGTCCCACAGTGCAACCACAGAGTAAATAAATAAAAAATCCTTATATTAACGTACGCAATTAACATATATACTTTGAAAACACTATAATGTGTCAAGTTTAGAAATAATATTTCAAAGTACCACGTAAACAACGTAGAACAATTTCTGATTTGTTGTCCACCTTCAATTTTTCCCACAGTGCAACCACAGGGTAAATAAATAAAAAATCTTTATATTAACGTATGTAATTAACTTATATATTTTAAAAACACTATAAACTGTCAGGTTTAGAAATAATATTTGAAAGTACCAGGTAAACGTAATGTTGAAATATTAATAACAATACAAATTTAGATGATAACAGAATGAAATCTGTAATCGTAATCATTATCACTACTTTTCAAGAGTTCGGAGAATCTGACGACAAAATGGTTCCAATGAAAGTTGAACAGTATCGAATCATGTACAAAATTATATATTTAAAATTTCAAAAGAATTTATTTTTCGACAAAAAATAATAATTATTTTGATTTTTTAAATGCTAAAGTACATGTTTAATTTCATAATCTCATAGCTGGCGTCAAGACGAATCCAACGACCTACTATTTTATGACCCTGAGCCCGTAAATAACGCTACAATATTTTATTCCCGTTTTTCGGTCAAATACCCCACTGTGCGACGCCACAACTTGTCCCACTGTTTAATCCCGGCGTGCGTCGCTCGACCTAAAAGGCTCGCAAGGATTCCGTATTCACCAACTCGCCTATCCTCCATAAATCTCTCTGTGCATCGTCGTCTAATCCGGCTCGCCTTTCTTCTTTCAGGAAGTGTTGTTGGCGCACAGCAAGGCCTCATCGCACTGCGAGCCGATCACAGTGATCCTCGCGGAGGTCGAGGCGCCGGAACTCGCGGCGATCCTGGGATTCGTGTACACCGGAAGCGCGACAGTGCCTCGGCCGCGTTTGGAAGCTTTCCTGCGAGCAGCGGAGGCTTTGCGGATCAGATTGCCACCGGTCCCGCTTGCGATGACCTGTCCGCGAACCGACTGCAAGCAGGAGGACGTGAAGGACGTGAAGATCAGCCCGAGGTACCTGCGCTGCGATCAGTATCCATGCTGCAACCGTTGGTACAGGAATCAAGATGGCGATCCAGTGGCTGGGAAGCGAGCCTCCGCGTGTGGTTCGATCGAGCCCTTGGAGACTTCGAGGGGAATCGGGACGCTTCCCGATCCGATGAACTTTCCCGGGCCGAGATACCGCCATTGCTCTGCTACCTGGCCCGTTCCCGCCTTCTTGAACGCCGGCCAAGGGAAGACCATCCGCGTCTTAGATCACCTGTCCGATAAGGACAGAATGCACCAGACGGACGTCAGACGGTACAATCCTGTCACCGCGGTGTCCAGGATCGACAGGATCGAAGACACCACAGCGGCCAGTTCGGAGAACGTCCTTCCGACCCGAGGCTCGCCTATCAACCAGCTGGAATACTGTTTATCCAGGAACGGCTACGACGTTCGTAGACAGTTAGATCCTCTTGAATTGAGGATGCGGAACGATCAGATTCGGCCCGCCGAGGACGAGAATGCGAGTAACACGAGGGGCCCATCGCGGACCAATGGGTTCGACGAGGACAGAGGCGCGGAGGATCGCAGCAGCGTGATCCACTCGAGGATCAGTCAGTGCGCGGTGACGTTGCAGCCGCCCGAACGGCCCAGGCCCCATGAGAAACCAGATTACGGCGAGGATTTGAGCTGCGGGGAAAGTTGCTTCGGCTGGAGGACGCCGAAAAGGCACGTGGCCAATCGCGTGATCGCCTCCCCGTGGAGACAGACCGCTAGGCCTTATCACTCGCCCAAGCTGCAGCCCATCGTACTTCTTCAGCCTCACGCGGATGATGTCGTAAGTCCATTCGTTTCTTCATAATCTTGTTATTTATATGTGTTTCGCGGCTCACCCTCGCACGCAACGGCTCCGATGCAATAACGGCGAACACCGTTTGATCCTTCGTGTTTGTGAATGTGATCACGCTGCCACAACCCTGCGGACTCTAACATTGCATCGAATCAATGTACATACCCGTCGAACTATCGTGTAATGACTTATGTCATTAGTAGACGGTGGATTTTTATGCATCCATGAAGAAATTGGTTGGACGAAGTATAAAACAGTAAAAGATTAAGAAATTCAAGGGTAAATTTTACTTTACCGGACTCAATATTTGTGCCTTTCTACTATAAATTATTATGCATTTGGTGTGTAACCCAGGAGATTTGTACCTGAGGACATGCTGATCGAAGATTCGATCGTGTTGGAGCAGTGGTTTAGGAGTTATGCTAGTTTGAAGTTGAGCATTTTTCAGTGTTTTTGACAGGTACGGGCGACGCCATATTACCGAGCAGAACCGCTAGATGGCAGCTAACATAGAGAACATATCTAAGAAAATGTTTGAGAAGGAATATCGTGAAAAATATTTACAAAAACCTAACCCAAACCTAACCCAGACCAGTCAAAACGCAATATCTGTTCTATATTATCATCAACGCGTGTTCGTGCTGCCATCTAGCGGTTCTGCTGAGTAAGCGGCGAGCGATCGTCACTACAAACCAATATGGCGGTGCACTTACCTGTAAAAAACACTGAAAAATGCTCAACTTTAAGCATGCATAACTCCTGAACCATTGATCCTACAGGATCGAAACTTCGATCTGCAGGTTCCCCGGGTAGAAATCTACTGAACCGCATACCAAATACATAATAATTTATAGGAGAAAGGCACAAATTTGGAGTCCGGTAAAGTAAAGAGCACCAAATTCAAGAATGTTGTAATGTTTATTACAACCCATACTGTAGCACATTGTACTTCTTCAGCCTCACGCGGATGATGTCGTAAGTCCATTCGTTTCTTCATAATCTTGTTATTTATATGTGTTTCGCGGCTCGCCCTCGCACGCAACGGCTCCGATGCAATAACGGCGAACACCGTTTGATCCTTCGTGTTTGTGAATGTGATCACGCTGCCACAACCCAGCGGACTCTAAAATTGCATCGAGTACATACCCGTCGAATTATCGTACACGGAGATTTGTTTGTGTACAGTTTCTTCTCGCGCGGTGTGTCGTCCACTGACTTATGTCATTAGTAGACGGTGGATTTTTATGCATCCCTGAAGAAATTGGTTGGACGAAGTATAAAACAGTAAAAGATTAAGAAATTCAAGGGTAAATTTTACTATACCGGACTCAATATTTGTGCCTTTCTACTATAAATTATTATGCATTTGGTGTGTAACCCAAGAGATTTGTACCTGGGGACATGCTGATCGAAGATTCGATCGTGTCGGAGCAGTGGTTTAGGAGTTATGCTTGCTTGAAGTTGAGCATTTTTCAGTGTTTTTGACAGGTACGGGCGACGCCATATTACCGAGCAGAACCGCTAGATGGCAGCTAACATAGAGAAAATATCTAAGAAAATGTTTGAGAAGAAATATCGTGGAAAATATTTACAGAAACTTAATCCAAACCTAACCCAGACCAGTCAAAACGCAACATCGTGGCAATGTCTTCCAAAATTCAAACAACAATCGCAATATCTGTTCTATATTATCATCAACGCGTGTTCGTGCTGCCATCTAGCGGTTCTGCTGGGTAAGCGGCGAGCGATCGTCACTACAAACCAATATGGCGGTGCCCTTACCTGTAAAAAACACTGAAAAATGCTCAACTTTAAGCATGCATAACTCCTGAACCATTGATCCTACAGGATCGAAACTTCGATCTGCAGGTTCCCCGGGCAGAAATCTACTGAACCGCATACCAAATACATAATAATTTATAGGAGAAAGGCACAAATTTTGAGTCCGGTATAGTAAAGAGCACCAAATTCAAGAATGTTGTAATGTTGATTTTAATGTAACAATGTCGTTGAGGGATGAAATCAATTTTCATGTTATTCCTGCTTCCCACAATGAATGCAAAACATTTTTATTTTGCATAAAGATCCGCAGTCTGGTCATGAGTTAGTGTAGTTTTATCTTCCTGATGGAGAAGGTTGAATTTAAATTTAGATTTAAATATTATATAGTGATAGAAAGTTAAATTTCGATTTGAATTGGTTTGCTGAGAGTTGGATTTGAATATGGATTTAAATATAGTGATTGAAAGATGAATTTGAATTTAAATTTAAATATAATGATTGAAAGTTGAATTTCGATTTCAATGGGTTGCTGAGAGTTGAATTTGAATTTAGATTTAAATATAGTGATTGAAAGTAGAATATGTAGTTAGATTTAAATATAGTGAGATTGAAAAGTGAATTTGAATTTAGATTTAAATATACTGATTTGAAAGTAGAATATTTAGTTAGATTTAAATATAGTGAGATTGAAAAGTGAATTTGAATTTAGATTTAAAAATAGTGATTGAAAGTAGAATTTTAATTTAAATTTAAATATAAAGATGGGAAGTTGAATTTCGATTTACATTGATTTGCTGATTGTTGAATTTGAATTCAGATTTAAATATAGTGATCGAAAATTATAGTTTTCTATCGATCGTATTTATTTGTAATAAAATTGCTAATACATTCGACGCAGAGCTCCGATCATTTGTTACTAATTTATAAAGTTATTTTGCAAATTACTAAAGTAATTCCGACGTTTCGATCTAGCTTTATAAATTCGTAACAAATGATCGAACCTCTGCGCCGAAAGCATTAACAATTTTATTGATAGTGTTTGAAAATTGAATTCGAATTTGGATTTAAATATAATAATTGAAAGTTGAATTTCGATTTCGATGGGTTGCTAAGTGTTGAATTTAAATTTCGATTTAAATATAGTGCTTGAAAGTAGAATTTGTATTTAGATTTAAATCAAATGACTGCGTTATTGTTTTTAACAAAACTAAAGTAGCTTGAATATCGGCAATTTTTTGATCCACCGTACACTGTGTACATGTAGAAAGTGAGAGGCTAACCTAGCAGTTAGACCGTCATGGTTCTTGTTAGATGGTAACGATTACTGTTTCAAAATCTATATAAATAATCTATAGAAATATCGCGTGTCGCTCGAAGCGAGACCCGAGGTCGGGGATTTCTATTTCAAGATGGTGATCCACTCGGAACATGATTTACCTGGTAAACAGATCGGTCTTCAATATCCGATTGCAAGGTCTGGACGCATCCAGAAAAATACGATTGAACTCGCCAACACCGAGTCGCAACGGAGGCATGCGGATTTGCATACCTGCGGATTAAAATCTGGGTCGCGTGGCTATCTTCCGACTCGAGTGTTCGACTTCAACGAAACAGAAAGAGAAAATTCAGGAGACGCAAGAATTTCAGTTTCAGTTTCCTCTCTGCTGAACAAATCCTACCGATCTTAACGACTGCGTCTCCTAGACAGACGAAATTCGCGCGTGACTGCACACGGTGACTGCGCAAGGGTCCGAGATTCCACTCCTGATTTTTTAATAATGCAAAGACGAGGTTTCGTAGCAGTCAAAATCGCTAGATGAAAGATCAATCTAGGGAGCCATTTGCCTCAAAAGTCCTACTTTTACGTTTACGACGTATAATTGTCATTATTCGGCAGCATTTGTAGGCATGTCTTGGTAGAAAATATGAATTAAATGTCCACCAAGTCAGTAAGGAATCTGCTCTTGATTTGCTATAATAATGCTAAGACGGGGTTTCGTAGTAGTCAAAATCGCTAGATGAAAGATCAATAAAGGGAGTTGTCTGCCTCAAAAGTCCTACTTTTACGTTTACGACGCGTAATTCTTATTATTAGGCAGCATATCGACAGCCACGATAGGCGGCAGCACCGTCGCCTGTCCATCGCTTCTCGCAGCTCCGCGACATGCTGCCGAATAATAAGAATTACGCGTCGCAAACGTAAAAGTAGGACTTTTGAGGCAAATAGCCGCCTAGATTGATCTTTCATCTACCGATTTTGACTACTAAGAAACCCCGTCATTGCGTTATTAAGAAATCAGGAGTAGAATCCTGGGCCCTTGCAATCGAGAGCAGAATTAAGAGGGCAGACTCGTTTCTAGGATTGTAAGAGTGCGGGATGCGCCTTCTAATTTCTCGATAATGCAAACGATGGGACTATTCAGTATCCAAAAGCGCTAGATAAAAGATCAATCTAGGCCGCAATCGCCCTCAAAACTCCTATTTTTACGTTTACGAAGTGTAATTTGCATTATTCCGCAGCACAAAGCTGCGCATTCAGCTATCTTCAGAAACCTGCGACAGCTACGTGCTATCGAATAAAATTTCATGTGTGACAATATTTGCTCACATTTATAAGTTGAACTGAATGCGGACAAAATGGCAAATCCAATTTTTTTCAAAAATGCAACTTTTGTGGAATCTGATGTCCAATACGTAACTATCATAGGAAAAGATATTTTCTGTTTTTTCCAAATCTTTCCGCAACGTCTTAAATTTATCCGTCCATAACGTTGAACTTTTGAAATCGTTAATTTCTAAACTAAATTTCTTCTATTTTGTCGGACATTATTATAAAAGGAAACATTTCGCCGTGCTTCTTAACATTTTGAAATCGACTTTCATATTCACATTTTAATGATTAAAATCCAAATTTTGGACATATTTTGATTACTCTCATCCTTGATCAAACTAGAATGTTATTCTTATTAATTTATTAGATATCATAAAGCACTTTAGATAGCATAGAAACAATGTGGGAACGTTATCGAAGGTTCAAGTACAGTATTGTAGAGTTGAGTAAGCAGTAAATGTGTAGACACCCGAGGTCTAGTTTTCGTGTTGCAGAAATCTCGCCCCCTCTCTCCCTTCCTTTCGTTCGAATTTGTTCGATAATCGGCCTGATCCAATTACTCTTGATCCATGGTTTCGTATTGTTACGTCACGTCGCATGGATCTCGTCGTATCGTATTACTAATCCTACCAGTAACGATAGGTATCCTTTCACACTGCCGATCGCGGTCGATAGCTGCACTCATCCATCGAGGTTTCGTTGCCATATGTGCCCAGTTAGCCAAACCAGAATCGAACTAATTTAGATGAATGTTTGTAATCGTATTTTGCTATGAATCCAAAAAATACCAAAATATACCAGAATGTACAAGAATATACAAGAATATACACCAATATACAAGAATATACATGAATTTACACGAATACACCTGAATATACCTAAAAATACCAGAATATACCAAAATATACCAGAATGTACATTAATATACACGAATATACCAAAATATATCAGAATATACAAAAATATATTTGAATATACCTAAATATACCATAATATAACTAAATACACCAGAATATACAAGAATATACCCGCATATACCCGAATATACCAGAATATACCAGAATATATCTAAATATATCATAATATACTAGAATATACCAGATATACATTAATATACATTAATATACCCGATTATATCCAAATATACCAGAATATAACTAAATATACCAGAATATACGTTAATATACTAGAATATAGCAGGATATACCAGAAAATACCTTAATATACCATAATATACTAGAATATACATTAATATACCTGAATATATCCAAATATACCAGAATATAGCAGAATATACAAAAATATACCTAAATATACCTAAATATACCATAATATAACTATATATACCAGAATATACTAGAATATACCCGAATTTACACGAATATACTCGAATTGACCCGAATATACCAGAATATAGCAGAATACACCAGAATATACAAGAATATACACGAATATACTCTGCTATATTCTGGTATATTCTACTCAATTCTGGTATAGTCGGGTATGTTCTTATATAATCGTGTACATACTGGAATATTATGGTATATTTTGGTATATTCTGATATATTTTTAAGTTTATTCTGATATATTCTTGTCTATTCTGGTACATTTTTGTATATTCTGGTATATTTAGGTATATTCTGGCATATTCAGGTATATTCTTATATATTCTGGTATATTTTGGTATTGTGTGTTATATCCTTGTATATTTTGGTATATTATTGTATATTCGGGTATATTCACGTATATTCTGGTATTTTCTGGTATAGGTAGCTATATTCTGGTATATTTAGGTATACTCTGGTATATTTTTAGGTTATTGCTGATATATTCTTGTATATTCTTGCATATTCTGTTATATTTAGGTATATTCTGGTATATTTAGATATATTCTCGTTTATTCTGGTATATTCTTGTATATTATGGTATATTCGGGTATAGTCATATATATTCTAGTATTGTCTGGTATACGTAGGTATATTCTGGTATATTCTGGTATTTTCTGGTGTATGTAGGTATATTCTGGTATATTCTGATATATTTTTAGGTTTAGGCTGATATATTCTTGTATATTCTGGCATATTAGGGTATATTCTGGTATATTTAGATATATTTTGGCAGATTCAGGTATATTTACTTCTGTATATTCATGTATATTTTATATTCGGGTATATTATGGTATATTCTGATATATTTTTGTATTTTCTTGTATATTCAAGTATATTTAGATATATTCTTTCATATTCAGTTATATTCAGGTATATTCTGGTATATTCTGGTATATTTTTTTTCGGGTTTATTCTTGTATGTTCTGTTATATTCTGATATATTTAGGTACATTCTGGTATATTTAGGTACATTCTGGTATATTTAGGTATATTCTGTTATATTTAGGTATATTCTTGTATATTTAGGTATATTCTGGTATATTTATTTATATTATAGGCATTTTTGGGATTGATATATTATAGGAGATATATTATAGGCATTTTTGGATCAATATTCATGAATATGTGTTATTGCGATTTATCTAATACTTCTAATGCAATAAATCAAACATTGTACAATACAATTTCTACATAAAGATATTGTTTGTCATTATATCTTATTATTATACTGGATGCTTCTTTTTTTCTTTCCCACAGTTGTGTATTCGTCATTTAACATGTTAATCTATCGATGCACATTTACATATAGTAGTTTGAATCGGATCTTTCGGTGCTCTTTTTTTCATAGATCATTACCGAAACATTACTGTCACTTTACGAGAATAGCTGACGCCTTAGGTATCCTTACCAATTTACACGAATCCCTGTAATTTGTGTAATGTTTGCTTGCGAGGTAAAACAACTTATGTTACTTTTATCAAGAGCTCCATTGCTACATCGTGCTACATCATGTTGCAATTCGAACTACAATGTATCAGTTAATCTGTTTCTCAACACACTTCTTCCCCTGAATTTTCTCACAAAAAGAGAACGGTATCGGGCTAGACCCAACCTTAAATGCTGTTACGTCACGCTCTGTAACGACTAATTTGTCTTAATAGTTTTTCATTTCTCATTCCTTAAAATTGGTTACAGAACGAGCCACGCTACGAACTTCTTCTTACGCTGGCAATTCAATGACCTATTGTTTAATTCGTTTGATGATATTTGATAAGCCGCAGGCAATCCTTTTGTTATCAAAGGCCGGATTAATTGGGCCTGGGAAATGAAGAGTAGAAACAGCCGGGAGTAACATTTGTTATGCATGCATTGTTTGTAATGCAAAATACAACATGTAACGAAACATGTACAAAATACAACATATTTTTATTCTACAGTCGATTTCAAAAAGTATTTGGAAAATATATTTATAATATGATAATAAATTAAAAATATATTGTCCAAATATATCTATAATGTAATAATAAAATTAATATATATTGTCCGAATATATTTATAATATAATAATAAATTTAAAATATATTGTCCAAATATATTTATAATATAATAATGAATTTAAAATATATTGTCCAAATACATTTATAATACAATAATGAATTTAAAATATATTGTCCAAATATATTTATAATATAATAATAAATTTAAAATATATTGCCCAAATATATTTAAAATACAATCATAAATTAAAAATATATTTATAATATAATAATAAATTTAAAATATATTGTCCACATATATTTATAATATAATAATGAATTTAAAATTTATTGTCCAAATATATTTATAATATAACAATAAATTTAAAATATATTGCCCAAATATATTTAAAATATAATCATAAATTAAAAATATATTTATAATATAATAATAAATTTAAAATATATTGTCCAAATATATTTATGATATAATAATAAATTTAAAATATATTGTCCAAATACATTTATAATATAATAATAAATTAAAAATATATTCTCCAAATATATTTATAATATAATAATAAATTTGAAATATATTCTCCAAATATTTTTATAATATAATAATAAATTTAAAATATATTGTCCAAATATATTTGTAATATAATAATAAATTTAAAATATATTGTCCAAACATATTTATAATATAATAATAAATTAAAAATATATTCTCCAAATATATTTATAATATAGTAATAAATTTAAAATATATTGTCCAAATATATTTATAATATAATAATAAATTTAAAATATATTTTGCATATTACGTGACAAACTCGCGCTATTAGCCTCATTTTATGCGAATCACTAACTTTAAACACAGCTGCCATAGGTAAAAATTGTAGCAGCGGGTTCATGGGATACTCAATCGAATCGGCAGAATCTCTGCCGCAATCTGACTTTCGGATCATGGTATTGCGGTCATTTCTCGTCGAGATATAGCGAGTTAAAGGAAAAATGGCAATTGTGCATATTTTAAGCATATTTTCAGAAACACGTATTATATCGAAATGTTAGTGAAATTGAAAAAGCAAAAGAGGTGCCTTAAAGAGAAAGAAACGCTCTTTTTATTGCTTTTTTGAACAAGATTCTACGATAATGTTTTCGCTTTCTAGAGTCAGTTAAAGTAAAAAAGTCAACATTTACTTCAACGTTTAATAACTCGAACAAAAAAAATCGCACAATAATCAGCGACCACACATTTTACACAGGAAAGATAGCCCTTCCAAATGACATTAACGCGATTTATAAAAAAAAATTTTTTCACCCTGCGTGATGTTACAAAGTAGCACAAAATTTTGGTTAACCGTCAATGTTGTCTTTATCTCGCTGTAACTTTATAAAATAACGACATAGTAAAAATTTGAAACAGAGCATCTGAAACTAGAGGTTGCACGCTTTCAAACCATTGTTTAACGATATTGATACAACAATTTTGGCCGGAGTTATGATCATATAAACTTGTAGCAATTTTTCACGTTCGCAGAGGCGATCCCTTAATTCTTTTGAGGAGTGTTTAACAGTGTTTATAAATGCTTCTAATGTTTGTGCTGTTTTAAATTACACTTCCTGATGTTCGTTATGAACGCATGAAATCCGCTGTCGAAATGTAATGCAATTGAAAAACGTCAATGACAATACGACGTCAATGACGAAATGTGTCGTCATTCCGAGGAGTTCGAGCAAGATATTTATAGAAGATGAAACCGATCAATTTGTCTGGTAACGGGATGTGTGTCGATGATATATTGTTGCAAGTATGAATATGGATTCTGCGAAGGCTCGGGTGTCAATACCGGTTTGACGTTGAGAGAATCGAATGCGCCTCCGAGGGAATGGAAACGATCTGACCTAATAATTGGGTGGAGCTATAATTTTAACGATCCCCGCCGCGGTATTCTTCGTTTACGATCGTGGAAATGTCAGCTGTTCGATTCATGCAGATAAATTAACGGTTTCGAGTATCCGCGCTATATTTCCCGCTGGATTACAACTAATTAATCGAAAATCATGGAAACTAGCGGAACGCAAGACTCGTCGGACGTCGAGATGAGTTCCAAGTTACCGGAAGTGTTTAATGCAGCTGTTTGATTGCGATAATATTTTCAATTCAACGTCCACGTCACAATTTTACGGCCGTGTAAATCGTTCGAAATCGACGAGGATTTTATAGCTGGAATAAAGATTGTATTTATACATAGAATGGACCTCCCAAGGCTATAAATTAAACAACTTCTTTAAACGAGTGATCACAGCGTGTACAACTCGTCTCAAAACTCTATCTGTACAACCCTGTAACTTGGAACCATTTAATTCTATCATTTATTTAGAGCCATTTATTTAGAGCCACTTATTTAGAACCATTTATTTTTACCATTCATTTAGAATCATTTATTTTTACCATTTATTTAGAGCCATTTAATTTACCATTTATTTAGAACTATTAATTTTTATCATTCATTAAGAACCATTTGTTTTCACCATTTATTTAGAATCATTAATTTTTACCATTTATCTAGAACCATTTATATAGAACCATTAATTTTTACCATCTATTTAGAATCATTTATGTTTACCATCTATAAATTAGAGCCATTTATTTTTACCATTTATTTAGAGCCATTTATTTAGTACTATTTATTTAGAACCATTTACTTAGAACCATTTATTTAGAATTATTTACTTAGAACCATTTATTTTTAACATTCATTCAGAAGCACTTGTTTTTACCATTTATTTAGAATCATTTACATAGAACCATTTATTTCTACCATTCATTTAGAAGCACTTGTTTTTAACATTTATTTAGAACTATTAATTTTTTCCATTCATTAAGAACCATTTGTTTTCATCATTTATTTGGAACCATTACTTTTTACCATCTATTTAGAATCATTTATTTTTACCATCTATAAATTAGAGCCATTTATTTTTACCATTTATGTAGAACCATTTGTTTTCACCATTTATTTAGAATCATTAATTGTTACCATTTATCTAGAACCATTTATTGAGAACCATTAGTTTTTACCATTTATTTTTACCGTCTATAAATTAGAGCCATTTATTTTTACTATTTATTTAGCACTATTTATTAAGAACCATTTACTTAGAACCATTTGTTTTCACCATTTATTCAGAATTATTAATTTTTATGGTTCATCTAGAACCATTTATTTAGAACCATTAATTTTTATCATGTATTTAGAATCATTTATTTTTACCATCTCTAATTTAGAGCCATTTATTTAGTACTACTTATTTAGGACCATTTACTGAGAACCTTGTTTATACCATTTATTTAGAACCATTCATTTTTACCATTCATTTAGAACCATTTGTTTTCACCATTTATTTAGAATTATTAATTTTGATCGTTTATCTAGATCCATTTATTTAGAACCATTAATTTTTACCATCTATTTAGAATCATTTATTTTTACCATCTATAATTTAGAGCCATTTATTTTTGCCATTTATTTAGTACTATTTATTTAGAATCATTCACTTGGAACCATTTATTTAGAACCATTTATTTAGAATCATTTACTTAGAGTCATTTACTTTTACCATTTATATAGAACCACATGTTTTACCATTTATTTAGAGCCATTCATTTTTACCATTTACTTAGAACCATTAGTTTTTACCACTTATTTATTTACTATTTATTTAGTTGTCATATTTTTTGTTACATAAATATACAAAATGGTGGAATTGCATAATATTATCTAACTCCGTGTCCACCAAAACATTGTTGGCTTGCACCCAACGGTAAAAGTGACTCAGACATAAACAATAAAAAATTGTTGCATTAACTCTAACAAATATAGATTATCTTGAATGTAGCGTACGATCTTTTGTATACATAGTTTTACAGTATTACGAACACAAAAAAATGGTAAAAAACAGATTTTGGTATTTTCGCAAAGTTTTTGTCTTGCACGTTTGAGCTGATGAATGAATCGTTCGTTTGAACTGATATTTAAAAAGTTGTTCCGTTTCAAAGATGTGTGCGAAGACGCTATTTTTTTTTAATATTACGAGTCTATCGAAGATCGACGGTTCGATTTTCGCCGGACGATTTATAAATCCGAGCACATAAAGTTAGGTGTTTGTCGGCGACCCCGTTGCGCTATGAGGAAATGGAAAATCAATGAAATTATATTTCATTAGAGGTTTTGTGCAATTGTATAAATATCCGCAGTCCGTCGATTAGTAATTGATGTAGGTGAAAGTAGCCATTTTCATGTCTGTGTCTATATCGATAGTGGATTTCGTAGAAAACTATTCAATCTACTTTTTCCTTCGGGCTCCCTTTACAGTTTGAGATTACGTGCAACATTCCTCTCTCCCCGGCTCTCTTTCTCTCTTCATTTCTCTGCTGCTCGCGGTTGATGATCTCTCGAACAAGCTCCAGCCATTGCGTAACGCTTACCCGTCTCCTGGCGTTCGAGATCGTCCTCGTTTCACTGTTGCAAAGCATCAGCGCATCGAGCGGAATTTATGCATCGTTCAGGACCCACGCGAAAGATTTCCCGTTCCTCGTCTTCCACGGAATTACTTGAAAACCATTTGCCATAAATGAAGAAATGATTGAAAGGAAAGTTGGTTTCAAGAGTAATGTACAATACAATCATTAGATTCTTATCTAGTTTCCTTCTTTATCGATATTGTATAAAGGCCACCTTGAATTTCATTATTGTAAATGGTAAATTTGAATCTTGTTGTTGATGAGATTCAGTGATTGAATTTGGTCGACATTTGCTATGAATTTGCCACCTTGAATGTCGTTATTGTGAATGGTAAATCTGAATCTTATTGTTGAAGAGATTTACTGATTGAATTTGGTCGCCATTTGCTATGAATTTCAATATTGTAAATGGTCAATTTGAATTTTGTTCTTAATGAGATTCAGTGATTGAATTTGGTCGCCATTTGCTATGAATTTGCCACCTTGAATGTCATTATTGTAAATGGTAAATTTTAATCATTTTGTTGATGAGATTCAGTGATTGAATTTGGTCGCCATTTGCTATGAATTTTCCACATTGAATTTCATTATTGTAAATGGTAAATTTGAATCTTGTTGTTGAAGAGATTCAGTGATTGAATTTGGTCGCCATTTGCTATGAATATGCCACCAAAACTTGTTGACAAATTCCATGCTAAATCCATGTCAAATCGTGAAGAACTATTGCCAATACTTTTATAAATATTTATAAAGGCCACTTTGAGTTTCTTTATTGTAAACGGTCAATTTGACTTCATTTATTACTGCAGTGAACACGGACTTTTAATTTAAGTATGATCAAACTTTCAATACTATATATATATTATAGATTCTATAATTTTAAGTTTCGTGGATTTTCAATAACTTAATTACTTTTCATTTCTACAGCAGGGTTAGGGTGCCCTCTGGTTGAGAGCAAGGTTTAGTATTGATTTGATATGGATTTGTTTGCAATGCTTGATCAGAACTAGAAGTTCGATTTAAATGCAATGTTTGGACGCGCACACCATGCCAAATCCATGTCAATCCATGGCAACTCCATGTCAAATCCATGTCCAAGAGCGAACCTAACCTAGAATTAAGTGTAAATATCGGGCAAAATCGGAAGAATTTTTTCCAAGTATAACTATGATCCACCTTACTGCTGCTGCAAGGTTTATCATCGATTTTGCCGAATATTTAGGATTAGCATAGATTTGGCATGAAATATGTCAAGTTTTGGTGGCAAATTCATAGCAAATTCTGCTCCAAACACCAAATCTTGCCACCAAACTGACCACCTTTTGCTCGCAAAGTACGATTACAAACATTAATCAAGTTTTTATTCAGGGTTTATTCAGGATTCAATTGTCGCTTCAATGACAAGATTAAAATTTTCCGTTGACAATAAAGAAACTGAAGATGGCCTTTACAAAATATCGATAAAGAAGTTAAATAGAAACTTAACATTATATATATAATCAATACGTTTAAGTAAAATTCCTTCTTCCGATTTTGCCGGATATTTACACTTAATTCTAGGTTAGGTTCGCTCTTAGGCATGGATTTGACATAGAGTTGCCATGGAATTGACATGGATTTTGCATGGTGTGCGCGTCCAAACTTTGCATTTAAATTGAACTTATAGTTCTGATCAAGCATTGCAAACAAATTCATATCAAATTCATACTAAACCTTGCTATCAACCAGAGGGCACTTTGGTTGCACTAAGAGCGTACCTAACCTTGCTGTAGAATTGAAACGTAAATAAATTAATGAAAATCCACGCAACTTAAAATTATATAATCTACAAGTATAAATAAAATTCCTTCTTCCGTTTTTTCCCGATATTTACACATAATTCTAGGTTAGGTTCGCTCTTGGCATGGATTTGACATGGAGTTGCCATGGAATTGACATGGATTTGTCATGGTGTGCGCGTCCAAAATTCGCATTTAAATCGAACTTCTAGTTCTGATCAAGCTTTGCAAACAAATCCATATCAAATCCATACTAAACCTTGCTCTCAACCAGAGGTCACTTTGGTTGCACTAAGAGCGTACCTGACCTTGCTGTAGAATTGAAACGTAATTAAATTAATGAAAATCCACGCAACTTAAAGTTATATAATCTATAAGTTTAAATAAAATTCCTTCTTCCGATTTTGCCGTATATTTACACTTAATTCTAGG
Source organism: Lasioglossum figueresi (assembly GCA_028455805.1). Lineage (NCBI taxonomy): Eukaryota > Metazoa > Arthropoda > Insecta > Hymenoptera > Halictidae > Lasioglossum > Lasioglossum figueresi. The sequence continues at coordinate 3,039,657 of CM052188.1, read as the reverse complement.
TTAGGTTCGCTCTTAGATATGGATTTGACATGGAGTTGCCATGGAATAGACATGGATTTGGCATTGTGAGCGCGTCCAAACTTTGCATTCAAATCGAACTTCTAGTTCTGATCAAGCATTGCAAACAAATTCATATCAAATCCATACTAAACCTTGCTATCAACCAGAGGGCACTGTGGTCGCACCAAGAGCGTACCTAACCTTGCTGTAGATTGAAAAGTAATTAAATTATTGAAAACCCACGAAACTTAAAATTATATAATCTATAAGTTTAAATAAAATTCCTTCTTTCGATTTTGCCCGATATTTACACTTAATTCTAGGTTAGATTCGCTCTTAGGTATGGATTTGACATGGAGTTGCCATGGAATTGACATGGATTTGGCATGGAGTGTGACTGCAAACTTAGTATTGAAAGTTTGATCATACTTAAAAGTACGTGTTCAATGTAGTAATAAATAAAGTCAAATTGACCGTTTACAATAAAGAAACTCAAAGTGGCCTTTATAAATATTTGTAAAAGTATTAGAAATAGTTCTTCACGATTTGACATGGATTTAGCATGGAATTTGTCAACAAGTTTTGGTGGCAAATTCATAGCAAATGGCGACCA
>CM052188.1:3015853-3038944 GCA_028455805.1 Lasioglossum figueresi | reverse complement strand
TGTTGTATCATTATTTGAAATATTGTTTACATTGTTGATAGCAGGGAAATATCTAGCTTTTCAACCAATCTGGGCAAAAATAATGTTTGGCGCATTTTATATTTAATTAGGAGATATTATAACTGTTTGATGAATAATAAAAGCAGAAGAATTTTGTAAAGAATTTAACATCCATAAAAAGTGACGATACAAAATAATAATGATAAAATAGTAACGATACAAAAAAAAAATTCTCCATGTACACGTATGCAATTTATTAAACGGCCACTTTGTGACAGGGAAACGTCGATGAAATTGATTAAATGTGGTCCCGGGAATCTAATTAAACCTTAGAACTCCTGTAGATTCAGAGTCGACACTAAAAAATTGTTGTATCATTATTTGAAATATTGTTTACATTGTTGATAGCAGGGAGCGATCTAGCTTTTCAAGCAATCTGGGCAAAAATAATGTTTATCGCCCGTTACATTTAATTAGTACATGTTAAAATGTTTGTTGAATAATAAAAGCAGAAGAATTGTGTAAGGAATTTAATATTCATAAAAAGCAATAATAAAACATAATAAAATATATGTATTAGATCGTTATATATTAGATTGTTCATTCCCCATGAACACGTATGTAATTTATTAAATGGCTCACAATGGCCACTTTGTGACATGGAAACATCGATGAAATTGAATAAAATGTGGTCCCGGTAATCTAATTAAACCTTAGAACTCTTGTAGACTCAGAGTCCAGACTAAAAATTGTTGTATCATTATTTCAAATATTGTTTACATTGTTGATAGCACGGAGATATCTAGCTTTTCAACCAACCTGGGCAAAAATAATGTTTGGCGCCCTTTACATTCAATGAGCAGATGATATAAATGTTTGTTGAATAATAAAAGCAGAAGAATTTTGTAAAGATTTTAATATCCATAAAAAGCAGCAACAAGAGAGAAAAAAAAAATATATATGTATAATTCTAAATACTTTCACTGTCTGAAGTTGCACTTCTTCATTTTTGTAAAGTGAACAAACTGAAGTGAAATAGAAAATTTTCTTTTTTAATATGTTTAGACCGTTGAAAATAATATTATAGTATTTTTAAATTTTTCTAGTACTTTCACTGTCTTAAATTGCACCCATTCATTTCTGCAAAGTGAACAAATTGAAGTGTAATATAAATTTTTCTTTTTTAATATGTTTAGAAGGTTGAAAATAATATTGCAGTATTTTTGACTTCTTCTAATATTTTTACTGTCTTACATTTCAACTATTCATTTTTGCGGACTGAATTTAGTAAGTAAAATAGAAATTGATTTTCTTTCTTAACATGCATAATAGGTTGAAAATAATATAACACAGTATTTTCGAATTCTTCTAATATTTTTACCGTCTTAAATTGCAATTATTCATTTTTCTGGAGTGAACTAACTAGAGTAAAATAGAAATTAATTTTTTTTCTTTCTTCACATGCTTAATAGGCTGAAATTAACATAACACAGTATTTTTAAATTCTTGTAATATTTTGACTGTCTAAAATTGCACCCACTCATTTTTGTAAATTGAACAAACTGAAGTGAAATGGTAATTTTTCTTTTTTAATATGTTTAAAAGGTTGAAAATAATATTACAGTATTTTTAAATTCTTCTAATATTTTTACCGTCTTAAATTGCAACTATTCATTTATGTGGAGTGAACTAAATAGAATGAAATAGAAATTCATTTTTTTCTTTCTCAACATGCTTAATCGGTTGAAATTAATATAAAACAGTATTTTTTAATTCTTCTAATATTTTTATCGTCTTAAATAGACCCCATTCATTTTTGTAAAGTGAACAAACTGAAGTGAAATAGAAATTCTTCTTTTTTAATATGTTTAAGAGGTTGAAAATAATATTACAGTATATTTAGCTTCTTCTAATATTTTTACCGTCTTAAATTGCCCCCATTCATTTTTGTAAAGCGAACAAACTGAATTGAAATAGAAATTCTTCTTTTTTAATATGTTTAAGAGGTTGAAAATAATATTACAGTATATTCAGCTTCTTCTAATATTTTTACCGTCTTAAATTGCACCCATTCATTTTTGTGTAGTGAACTAACTAGAGTGAAATAGAAATCGAATTTTTCTCTCTCTCTTAACATGCTTAATAGGTTGAAATGAATATAAAACAGTATGTTTTAATTCTCCTAATATTTTGACCGTCTTAAATTGCACCCATTCATTTTTGTAAAACGAAAACCCTGAAGTGAAATGGAAATCTTTCTTTTTTCATATGTTTCAGAGGTTGAAAATAATATAACAGTATTTTTAACTTCTTCTAATATTTTTACCGTCTTATATTGCAACTATTGATTCCTCTAAAATGAACAAACTAGAGTGAAATAGAAATTAATTATTTCTTCTTTCCCAGCATGCATAATATAGGTTGAAAATAATATAACAGTATATTTAAATGCTTCTAATATTTGTTTAGTGTTATACATTTCAGAATGTATACATATACATGTAATAAAATAACATAAAAATATAGTTTCATCCCGCTAGACCCTGTAAACGATTTCCCATACTTATTTACACTTACTATAGTCACCGAAGTCATTGATGAAGCTATCAGCAATGCTCCCGAGTTTCCGCGCCGCGGGAGTCTGAAATCTCTGAAATTCTCACGTTTATCCGACTGACTAACTAATTAACCAATTATCCCGGCGCGCGATTTGCCATTCGAAACGCGCTGCGTAGACAAACTAGCTTGTTTGTAGCGCGAGATCACAGTTAGATAAAGTAATTGGCGAAATTCGAGCGTGTTGCCCGTTACATAGAAATAATTGGTGAAATTCAAGCGAATCATTTGCGTTCCGTTGCGCAGGAAAAAAATATATTCGCCGATGCCTACTTTTCCGTTATTAGAAGATAAGAAGACAGAGAACCTCGTAAACAATTCCGCGGTAGACTTGAAAGGATATCCGAAATGGGCGGTGTTTAGGCTCTGGACGATCTCGTGCTACAGTCTACTAACCATGGAATATGTTAATATTAATACGATCGATAAATAAATTGCTAATAAGAGATATATATCTCGAGAGAATCCGATCCGCGGTTGCTGTATTATCGAACGGACGTTCTTTTACCGTATCCACACGGTTTACGATCGCGGAAACGCTACAGTCAGCCGCCGCCGCGTGTTTAAGCTCCGTTTAACGATTTAATTCGAAATCGTTGCCGATAAAAACTCCGATGTGATGGACGATCATTGATTAGATCTCCCAGACCTTGAAGTAATTCGGTCGCTCGAAAAACTCCTGGCCGAGCCGTTAACTTTAGGAACGAGATCGATCGACTTAGGGGCTAGATCGGAATACGTGATTTATTTAATTGCATCGCTCCTCCTACCGCGTGTCATAATCATAAATCGCGTACAAAAAAAAATGTTCTACCTGAATTGCAGCAAACTGGAGCGGAATGAAAATTTCTTTTCTTTTCTAACCACCTGCCGTATCGTTTTCATTACAGTTACAGTGATTAGAACGTCTTTGTCCCGTAAAATTGTCGTGGAAGAGAAAAGAATATTTATATTTCTTGTACGGCTACATTTATTCTAATGCTTGAATATCGATTACAAACGAATCAAATTTCATTTCAGTTAAAAAGAAAAGGGTAACGTTCATATTTGTTAGGCTTTGTTTAAGGGTTGCAGGATTGCAAGGGTGCGGGATTCGCGTTCTCATTTCTCGATAATTCAAACAGCGGGGTTTTCAGTAGTCAGAAACGATAGATAAAAGATCGATTTAGGGCGCTATATCCTTCAAAAGTCCTATTTTTTCGTTTACGTAACGTAATTTGGATTATCCGGCAGCATGAAGCTATGAAAATAGCTGCATGCGCAGTTGTATGCTTCCGAATAATACAAATTACGCCTCGTAAACAAAAAAATGTAACTTTTGAGGAAGATGGCGCTCTAGATCGATCTTCTGGCTGCTTTTTACTTTGTCGGACTCAAAATTTGTGCCTTTCTTCTATAAATTACGATGTATTTGGTATGTAATCCAGTAGATTTGTGTCCGGGGAAACTGCAGATCGAAGTTTCGATCCTGTGGGATCAATGGTTCAGGACTTATGCTTGCTTAAAGTCGTTCATGACAGGCTATATTATCAGCATTAACGCGTGCCCGTGCTGCCACCTAGCGGTTCTGCTCGGTAAGGGGTGCGAGTCGCACTACGAACCAATATGGCGGCGTCCTAACCTGTCAAAAACACTGAATAATAAACAACTCTAAAATACGACAAGGAGTTACAGTGCCGGACAAAATAATAGAACATTTGATGTATTTGTATATTTCATACAACACAACAAAGATATATGTACATATTACACGTCCTGTATATTAGATATGTCCTTCAAAGTATCCGATCCAAAGTAAAGGAACATTATTAAAAAATACAATTGTTTGAACAGATATATTTCGTTGAATTCCAAATTAATATTTAGTAAATCACCTTCTCGCTGTATAACATCTTCTAAGCAATTGATTTAAACAATTTTTTTATACGTTTTTGTCTTAAAAGACTCCAATTTGTAACAATACTTTGTTTTTATTTCGTTACATCTTTGTATTGTTTTCCATTCTTATAAACGTTTCTTGAAAGTTCTGCCCATATATTTTCAATGATATTAAGGTCGGGTGACCTCGAGGCATGTCACATTTTTAGAACTAAAATAAGTTTTAACACATCTTGCGGTACGTATTGCAGCATTATCCTGTTGAAAAATGAACGTACTGCCTGCAATACGAGTCGCGTGCTTATTTTAACAGATCGTCTATTAATTCAAGATATTTTGTGGTGTTTACACGGCCTGATAAAAAATTTATGTCAGTTTTTCCCCGATGTCCAATACCGGCCCACGCCATGACACTTCCGCCACCCATTTGTCGACGGCTTAAATATTGTTCTTCTTTCCTTAGATCGTGGAAATAGTAGTTCCAGCCATCAGGACCGTCCAAATTAAATTTCTTTTCGTCGCTAAATATCACATTTCTCCACTTCTTTTTCCACAAAACATGACCGCGAGCAACTTTAAACGAGCTTCTTCGTGTTGCTCGCTTAGAGAAGGTTTTCTTTTTAGTGTTTTTCGTTTAATCTGTTTACTGCTTTGGAGAATACGTCGTACAGTTCTTACGTTAGCTGAAACACCTGCTTCTTCAGCGATTTTTCTTGCAGTTCCCTTATAATTTGAAGCTACGTGTAATTTCCCCGTCTGTCGCGTTCTGTTATAGCACGAAGTCTTCCAGTACTTTTCTTTTTTCCGTAGATTTTCGGATTTTTTAAGAGGTTGTACACAACGTGACGGCTTCTATTTAATAACTTCGTAATTTTCGTGATTAATTGTATTAGAGTCAAATGAAAGCTTACAAAAATTGAAATATTGACTATCACTAATTTCGGAGCTTTGTCGAACACACGTAAGGTTATGTACGATGTTGTTCGATAAACTACAAGTAAGAATAGATTTCGATCTGAACCGTCGTTGATTTCAGTGTTTTGTCGAAAAAAATGTAAGGTTATGTGCGATGTTGTTCGATAAACTACTCACCCATTGTTCCATAATGGAGTTGAATAAAAGTTCCGTTACATAAAGGTCTTATAACAAACAATTACTAATCAATGTGTAATTTCTTGACAAAAGTCACTTTGCATTATTTATTGAAAGCATTACCTCTTAAACTACGAAGAGTGTTATTTCGATCGAATCGTTATTGGATTAAATCTCTGAAGAAGCGATGGAATATTTTAAATGAGTGTATTAGAGTCAAACGAAAGCTTACAAAAATTGAAATATTGACTATCACTAATTTCGATGCTTTGTCGAACACACGTAAGGTTACGTACGATGTTGTTCGATAAACTACAAGTAAGAATAGATTTCGATCTGAACTATCGTTGATTTCAGTGTTTTGTCGAAAAAATGTAAGGTTATGTGCGATGTTGTTCGATAAACTACTCACCCATTGTTCCATAATGGAGTTGAATAAAAGTTCCGTTACATAAAGGTCTTATAACAAACAATTACTAATGAATATGTAAGTTCTTGACAAAAGTAACTTTGCATTATTTATTGAAAGCATTACCTCTTAAACTACGAAGAGTGTTATTTCGATCGAATCGTTATTGGATTAAATCTCTGAAGAAGCGATGGAATATTTTAAATGAGTGTATTAGAGTCAAACGAAAGCTTACAAAAATTGAAATATTGACTATCACTAATTTCGATGCTTTGTCGAACACATGTAAGGTTACGTACGATGTTGTTCGATAAACTACAAGTAAGAAAAGATTTCACTCTTGACCGTCGTTAATTTCAGTGTTTTGTCGAAAAAATGTAAGGTTATGTCAGATGTTGTTCGATAAACTACTCACCCATTGTTCCATAATGGAGTTGAATAAAAGTTCCGTTACATGAAGGTCTTATAACAAACAATTACTAATGAATATGTAATTTCTTGACAAAAGTAACTTTGCATTATTTATTGAAAGCATTACCTCTTAAACTACGAAGAGTGTTATTTCGATCGAATCGTTATTGAATTAAATCTCCGTAGAAACGATTGAATATTTCTATTGTGTGTATTAGAGTCAAATGAAAGCTTACAAAGATTGATATAATTTAAAGCAAATCGTGATAGTTTGATTTTGTGACCGCAATAACAAAATTCGATCGGTTTCACTTTTGTCTAATTGTTTTCCTCGACGCATTTTAACTTTAATGGCACAAATGTTGTAGATAACTGATAAATTTGCACGTCTGCTTCTAGTCATTGCTGATAGATTACTGCCAGAGTATATAATAACAGAAAATATTACATGCATCCTATCAATTTGACCAAGCAAAGTCATCGCATATTTACATTTCTTCCTCTAATTTCTTTTGTGTACAAGATACAAACTTGCAATTCTATATGGATACTTTGAAGGACATATCTAATATACAAAGCGTGTAATATGTACATATATCCTATTGTGTTATTTGAAATATACAAATACAGCAAATGTTTTATCATTTTGTCCGGCACTCTAATTCCTTGCCGTATTTTAAAGTTGTTTATTATTCAGTGTTTTTGACAGGTTAGGACGCCGCCATATTGGTTCGTAGTGACGATCGCGCACCGCTTACCGAGCAGAACCGCTAGGTGGCAGCACGGGCACGCGTTAATTCTAATAATATGGCACTATCACCGGTCAAAGGACCGTTTCCAGATTTTGTTTTACAAATATTGCCATAATAATAATGATTTTATAAGAAATGACTGTATACAATCTATAGTAGAGTACGTATTACAATAGGATAATAAATAGAATAGAATAACCTAAATAAATAGAATAAATAGGATAAATAGAATAACCTAAATAAAGGAACATGTAGGTAAACAGCGTATCTTTATTCAAAATAAAGTCTACCTGAATTGCAACAAACTGGAACAGAATAGTAATTTATTTTCTTTCTTAATATATATAATATATATGACATATATGATAGGGTGAAAATAATGTAAAGGTATGTTCAAATAGAAATTGATTTCCTTTCTTAACATGTCTAATAGATTGGAAATAATGTGACTGTATTTTTAAATTCTTCTAATGCCGTTACCGTTTTAAATTACACTCATTTCAGCGATAAATGCATTCAATCCGCTGTCTACTTATGGGTCATTGTGCCGAGCAATAAGTCTGAGTTTACGGTCGAGCAGTCCTCCGAAAGTCACGTTACATTGGCTGCTCTAATTTCCAGCAATTATCGTAATCCGTGTAGGTCACGTGATACAAAATAATAGTGATCAGTCGTAATAAGACAATGGCGGCCGCGAGCTGCGGACTTTGCACGCTTTCGATTGCAACCCGCCATGTTTTTTCTTGGGATCTGTGTTCCTCAATCTTTTTGCGACATAACACATTCGTTTTTATTGATACCAAAGAATAAGGAAACAACAACAGCACCTCCGGCTGTACATTTAAAATCAACTGGACTTAATAGTCTTATTTTAATATCTAATGTCAATATTTACCTATCTATTTATTTCAATTTAGCATGTACTGTTCATTGACATTGGTTTTCAAAGTATTTAAAATACTTATACAATACTTAAATTAATTAATTAATACTTTTACAAGATTGAAAAGTTCAAAAAGAAGAAATATAATGAAATGATAAATGTAGAAAATAGATTATAAGAATATCCATTATGCAAAGTATATTATATACTTACAAGCAATATGAATATATACAATACATATATATATATATATATATAATTTTAACCTCACAGACCCATCACCATCATTCTTGCAAATCATTATGTTATTATCCAAGTAATTCGAACTATTGTTGTTTAGTACTATCGTTGAAATACTGTTTCAAGTAAGTTTTTGTAAAAACTATCAAATCAAATGTAAAAAAATTGTTAAAAAATTAAAAACTTGATTTATCGCAAAGATGTACATCACACAAATATTTATTTAAAAGTAGTTACCAATTCATTAACTTTGTAATGTATGGAAACTGTACATACGTATATTCATTGTAGCCATTTTCTGATTAATCAATTTTAAAATGAAAATACATACATATATATATTTATTGAAGTGTATTGAGTATTGAGTATACTAAATAAATATATAATTGATTCTAAATAAACAAATAATTAATTTTAATTATTCTCAATGGGAGAAATTGATTTGCAAAAGGATGAAATTGATTTACAAATACGTGAAATTGTTTTTAATAAGGTTGAATGTAACTTGCAAAAGGATGAATTTGGAGTGCAAAACCTATAAGATGGAGTGAAAAATTTGATCAAGAATAAAATTTGGCAACTAAGTAAATGAAAAATGTAACAGAATTACAATATTAATCGTTTCTCAGTGTGAGTTCTCTAAAATAACTGTAAAACCGCTTCTTGAAATCAGTGGGACCCTTTCTCAATAAAAACACAGATAATAATTCTTCACAAGAAACAGTTTCATTTCAACGTTGCTCCTCCCCGTAGTTTCACAGATAAAAATCCCGAAGTACAGTTTACGCAGTGGTAGGATAATTTACAAGCTGACGCTGAGGGAACGTTGATTTTCACGTGTTACAGGAGATCGGGGAGAGTCTGCGTCCACCGGAAGTGCAGCAGCCTGTAGCATCCCCCTGCGACCCTCACCATCCGTTCGCAAAAACCGTTGCACCCTCGGTGCATTACTACGGCGTGGAAGCTCCTGCCAGCAGAGAGATGCAGTACAACCTTGGCCCAAGGCTGTTGGAAGCGAACGCAACACCTGGGGCGAGACCCGGTGAATTTTATTCGCCACAGATCCCATATCAACCTGTCGAACCTGTTCCGTCCATGTTGAACGATGTCGCTGTGAACGACACAGTTCTACAACCACAGAACAACATTGTATCCACTACAACAAGACCTCCGTTGATCAGCAACGAGAACGTTCAACCGAACGTCAACAAGAAAGCTAGCTACTACAGTCAAACAATGTCTCATCCTCCTCAAAAGCCAGAAATCTCTCATCCGGTTAGCAGACTCTGCGACACGATCGAATCCAACGATAAGGCCGATCGTTTCGCTAACATGGAAGTCGAGAGGTCGAAGAGGACGCTGCAGAAGGACGATAAGCTCGCGGAGAGGGTAATCATAAACAGTGATAACAACAACAACGATGCTATCGTTGGCAACGATGTTGCGCAACGTGGGAGGCCGATCGCGAGCCAGGAATCCCACAGATGCGATCAGTGCGGGAAGACTTTCGTCACCAGAGCCTCCCTGAAGGTATGTGTGGACCTTTACACGAAATAAAAATTGTCTGCATTGATTGCAAGAAATAGAACCCAAGAAAATTTACATATACTCCAACTTTCGATGCTTCGGTGCTTGGTCACTTCGCGAGAGTTCCGTTTCCATGACTAATAATTGCTGTAAATAATTATTATTTTGCAATCTCACTTGAACACGAGTCACGAATCAACCTTTCTTCTAGTTACTTTTATAAAGAAAGAGAAAAATTTCCGTTTCCAATCATTCCTAGGCCCATAACCTGCGAATTTAGACTTGGACAACAAGTAACTATTTAGGATTGCTTAATTAGACAATGGATATTTATTAGGGAGTGAAAGATGTGTTACAGAGAAAAAACCAATATGGCAGGTAAGCAAGTAAAAAGTACAAAAAATAATCAAGGCAGCGACTGTGTAGAAAGAAAGGAACAAAAACACACAGCGCCACATAGCGGCGATTTTGTCTAAACAAAAACTTGACCAACAGTGATCGTGCATTCGTACTGAATCAAATAGTATTCTAACAGTATGCAACCACATTTTCTTAATAGACGTTCGTTTTTAACCTTCAGTTACTCCCACCTCAATTTGCTCAACGGCTTTTGTCCTTGTGGGGTCTCGTAGGACTCCAAAATGATAATTAGACTGTGGATCATATACAAAATTAAAATTGTCTGCACCGTTTGCAAGAAACTAGGTTGAATTTTACTATAAACGCATAAAGATCCGCAGTCTACTGATTATAAATGTTATACCTAACCTAACCTAACCTTCAGTTACTCGCACCTCGATTTGCTCAACGGCTTTTGCCATTGTGGGGTCTCGTAGGACCCCAATATAATAATTAGACTGTGGATTATGTACCAAATTAAAATTGTCTGCACTGGTTGCAAGAAATAGAAACTAGGTTGAATTTTACTATAAACGCATAAAGATCCGCAGTCTACTGATTATAAATGTTATACCTAACCTAACCTAACCTTCAGTTACTCGCACCTCGATTTGCTCTACGGCTTTTGCCATTATGGGGGCTCGTAGGACCCCAATATGATAATTAGACTGTGGATCATATACAAAATTTAAATTGTCTGCACCGGTTGCAAAAAATAGATACTAGGTTGAATTTTACTAGAAACGCATAAAGATCCGCAGTGTACTGATTATAAATGTTATACCTAACCTAACCTTACCTTCAGTTACTCGCACCTCGATTTGCTCAACGGCTTTTGCCCTTGTGGGGTCTCGTAGGACCCCAATATAATAATTAGACTGTGGATCATATGCAAAATTAAAATTGTCTGCACCCATTGCAAGAAATAGTTGTGGTTCATTTTTAACCTTCAGTTACTCGCACCTCGATTTGCTTAACAACTTTTGCCCTTGTGGTGTCCCGTAGGACCCCAATATGATAATTAGACTGTGGATCATATACAAAATTTAAATTGTCTGCACCGGTTGCAAGAAATAGATACTAGGTTGAATTTTACTATAAACGCATAAAGATCCGCAGTCTACTGATTATAAATGTTATACCTAACCTAACCTAACCTTCAGTTACTCGCACCTCGAATTGCTCAACGGCTTTTGCCCTTGTGGGGTCTCGTAGGACCCCAATATAATAATTAGACTGTGGATCATATACAAAATTAAAATTGTCTGCACCGGTTGCAAGAAATAGATGTGGATCATTTTTAACGTGCAGTTACTCGCACCTCGATTTCCTTAACAGCTTTTGCCCTCGTGGGGTCTCGTAGGACCCCAAAATGATAATTAGACTGTGGATCATGTACAAAATTAAAATTGTCTGCACCGTTTGCAAGAAATAGAAACTAGGTTGAATTTTATTATAAACGCATAAAGATCCGCAGTCTACTGATTATATATGTTATACCTAACCTAACCTTACCTTCAGTTACTCGCACCTCGATTTGCTCTACGGCTTTTGCCATTGTGGGGCCTCGTAGGACCCCAATATGATAATTATACTGTGGATCATGTACAAAATTAAAATTGTCTGCACCGTTTGCAAGAAATAGAAACTAGGTTGTATTTGACTATAAACGCATAAAGATCCGCAGTCTACTGATTATAAATGTTAGAGCCCGGCCGGTCACGCGAGCCGAGCGTTAAGAAACGTTGTGCTCGATTCGGCAACCCGGAATCCGCCAGGTAAATGCCTGGATCCGGACCACTGTGGTGCGGGCAGATGTAGACGGCCGGGCGAGTGATCGGTGCAATCAATCACCGTGGTCCCAAGACGATTCCGTTGTGGGTCTGTTTCAGGTGCACGTGAGGACGCACTCCGGCGAGAAACCGTTTCGTTGCGCGGACTGTGGCAAGCAGTTCTCCCAGCTGCGAAACTACAAGTACCACCGGAGCGTGCACGAGGGCACTAGGGAGTTCGCGGCCACCTGTCCGGAATGCGGCAAGTACTTCAACGACCGGGGCTATCTGAGCTCTCACATGAAGATCCACCGTAACCGGAAGGAGTACGGGTGCGCGGAATGCGGGAAAAGCTTCAACCAGCGGGTCGCGTACAACATGCACGTCCGGATCCACACGGGCGTGAAGCCGCACCAGTGCGAGCAGTGCGGGAAGGCTTTCTCGAGGAAAATGCTGCTGAAGCAACACCTGAGGACTCATTCCGGCGAGCGACCGTACCAGTGCCAGGTCTGCCAAAAGGCTTTCGCGGACAGGTCGAACATGACCCTGCACACCAGACTACACTCTGGCTTGAAACCGTATCAGTGCACTCTGTGCTCGAAAGCTTTCACGAAAAAGCACCATCTGAAGACCCACCTCAACTACCACACCGGCACCAAGCCGTACTCGTGCCCGAACTGCGGCCTCAGATTCTCCCAGAGCAGCAACATGAGGACTCACTATAAGAAGTGCACGGTGAACAATACCGGCGAGGCGAACGAGCAGATCGAGGGCGGCACGACGGAGACGATGATCGGCCAATCGAGGGTGATCTCGAGGACACCCGCGGACACTCTGACTCCGCCGAATTCGGACCAGGAGCTCAGCATACTTACACCTATATCGAAGAATCCGTTGGAAGCTAGCGGGAGCTAGTGACTCGAGTAATCTGATGGTGTCGAGTTGCATTCTGATGAAAGATAACGGGACCCGGTCCAGGTAAGGATACTAGCGGAACTGCGAACGGAAGATAGTTCGGGTGAAGGTTGCTTTTCAGAGTCCCGAGTGAACTGAAAGCTCCTTTCGCGTAGCCCCTCGTGGATTTACCGCGGTAGAATCAGTCAGGGAGCAATTATTTCCTCCGCAAGAGAAAGCAGCTGATTTAGTATCTGGTACCTCGCCGAATCGCGTTGAGATTATCGGCTAGGACAGAAGAGGGAGTTCGAATTGTCCATCCTCGATCTTCGTTGGCTGCTACGATCAAGCTTCCTACCTACGAAGTAGCAATTAGAATCTGTTCGACATCGTCCGGCAAGATCATAGCAACAGGAAGCGGCGGTGGGATCTGCAAACAAAAATACTGATCGAATAATAGTCGAACTGTTCTCGGTAGAACCAGTGTCTAACATCGCTAACTAGATGTTGCCTGTAGATATACTTTACCCGATAATCGACGCAAGACAATTCGAACTGTTTGCTCAGCTGGATGATTATTCTGCTGGCCAGATAACGTAATACTCTCTCGCCTCGAGGAATCCGATCGGCGGGTCATACCAGAGACCCGCTATCTGTGATGTAACGAGTCACGTAACGACTGCAAGACAGGGAAACACGTGCAGGACTCGCGCGGTCTGCGGTACCCTCCTACCGGCTTCTTGGGACCTTTGACTACCAGTTCCCTATGCACATCCTCGCCCATGAAACAGCAGACGTTTACACTAACCCTCGAAAGCATGTCGATATTTTCTTAACAATTTGCACTCGAAGCTATTTTAAATAGAAAATTAAACGTGTATACCGACTCGTGATAATTGCATTCTACAGGGTGTGCAATGTAACTGTCGCCACGATTTTTCGGGTGAAGGTTTTGCATTATAAATTCGCCCTTTTGCAAATGAAGTATTTTTTTAAGGATGTTTTTATTTAAAAAATCAAATCAAATGTAAATTCGAGGTTTTGCACTCAAAATTCACCCTTTTGCAAGTCAAATTTTACCGTATACAAATTAATTTCATGTTTTCGTAAATCAAATTCAACCAATACCAGATTTTGCACTCAAAATTTTCCCGTTTGTAAATCAAATTCTACCGTATACGAATTAATTTCACCTTTTTGTGAATCAAATTCAACCAATTCCAGATTTTGCACTCCAAATTTACCTTTTTGCAAGACAAATTTTACCGTATACAAATTTTTTTCATGTTTTTGTAAATCAAAATCAACGAATTCCAGATTTTGCACTCAAAATTTTTCCGTTTGTAAATCAAATTCTACAGTATACGAATTAATTTCTCCTTTTCGTAAATCAAATTCAACCAATTCCAGATTTTGAACTCGAAATTCACCCTTTTGCAAGTCACATTCTATCGTATACAAATTAATTTCACCCTTTCCGTAAATCAAATTCAACCAATTCCAGATTTTGCAATCGAAATTCACTCTTTTGCAAGTCAAATTCTATCGTATACAAATTAATTTCACCCTTTTGTAAATTTAATTCAACCAATTCTAGAATTTGCACTCCGAATTCACCCTTTTACGAGTCAAATTCTACCATATACAAATTAATTTCACCTTTTCGTATATCAAATTCAACCAATTCCAGATTTTGCACTCTAAATTCACCTTTTTTCAAGTCAAATTCTACCGTATACAAATTAATTTCACCTTTTTGTGAATCAAATTCAACCAATTCCAGATTTTGCACTCCAAATTTACCTTTTTGCAAAACAAATTTTACCGTATACAAATTAATTTCATGTTTTTGTAAATCAAATTCAACCAATTCCAGATTTTGCACTCAAAATTTTTCCGTTTGTAAATCAAATTCTACAGTATGCGAATTAATTTCTCCTTTTCGTAAATCAAATTCAACCAATTCCATGTTTTTCACTCTAAATTCACCTTTTTTCAAAGCAAATTCTACCGTATACAAATTAATTTCACCTTTTTGTAAATCAAATTCAACCAATTCCAGATTTTGCACTCCGAATTCACTCTGTTGCTAGTCAAATTCTGCCGTATACAAATTAATTTCACCTTTTTGTAAAACAAATTCAACCTTTTGCAAATCAAATTCACCCATTAAGAATATTTAAAAAAAATTTATTTATTTAGATTCGATTATATATTTATTCAGGCACACGTGAACGGTTCAAGTTTAATTTCTGAGTCGGCAGTGGAAGAGTTAAAGTAAGTTTATGAACGGGAGTGTACGTAGGAGGATTGAACGGAATAACTGGGTTTGGAGGATAACGGGCAGAAGCTGGACGCTTGAATCAATTTAGCAGTGTCACCGCGGACATAATTAGCCGTTAGAAAGTACTTCAGATTTGTTCGAAAGTAGCTTTGTAATCCGAGACACCATAATAGTCTGGAAAGCTGTTTTTCCAGGAAATTGTCATTTCGCGATAACACTCGTCGATTAGGTGTGTGAATTATCACTGGACAGCGGATTTTATGCAATCATTACAAAAATGAGTAGGTCTGCTTTAGTTTGTTCACTCCACAAAAATAAATACATGCAATTTAAGACAGTGAAAGTACTAAAAGAATTTGAAAATACTGTTATATTATTATCAAACCATTAAACATATTAAAAAAGAAAATCAATTTCTATTTAACTTTAATTCATTCCAAAAAAATTAATAGATGCAATTTAAGACAGTAAAAATATTAGAAGAATTTGAAAAAATGTTGTTATAATATTATCAAACTATTAAACATATTAAAAAAGAAAATAAATTTCTATTTAACTTTAGTTCATTCCAAAAAAATTAATAGAT
The DNA here is from genome assembly GCA_028455805.1 of Lasioglossum figueresi. Lineage (NCBI taxonomy): Eukaryota > Metazoa > Arthropoda > Insecta > Hymenoptera > Halictidae > Lasioglossum > Lasioglossum figueresi. Next base: position 3,023,201 of record CM052188.1, on the reverse strand, counting down.
GCAATTTAAGTCAGTAAAAATATTAGAAGAATTTGAAAAAATGTTGTTATAATATTATCAAACTATTAAACATATTAAAAAAGAAAATCAATTTCTATTTAACTTTAATTCATTCCAAAAAAATTGATAGATGCAATTTAAGACAGTAAAAATATTAGAAGAATTTGAAAATACTGTTACATTATTTTCAACCTATTAGGCATGTTAACAAAGCAAATGAATTTTTGTTTCACTTCAGTTTGTTGCGATTCAGGTGGACAATTTTTATTTTGCATAAAGATCCGCTGTCTAATTGTCCCGCGTAAACGTGTAAAGTGTAAATGAACGATATTTATTATTAAGCGACGTGTAAACCAGTGTCTGCTGTGCCAGCGAGTACGAAACTCGAACTTCCATGTACAGTAATTAAAGAAACTAATGACCTCAGCGAGTGGCACTTAAACCAACGCGCTATGGACATTTGTAAAGATTAAGATTTTTACAATTGAATTTAGGAAATATTTATTACATCGCTGTCGGACTTCGTCGATTCAAATTGTCAGACGAAAAATATTATCTTGTAGACCGTCTTCCAAAAGAAAGGAATCTTAGGTAATTATGATAATTAAGTCGAGAAATAATGTGACCCTAAATTCTTTTGATGTCTTCACCTATTCCTTCTTAACATAAATGAATAAAAAAATCCGTAATAAAACCCGTAGTTTAATATTAATTGCCAAAACTATTCCAATATTAATGCATGGGGTAAACTTTACCTTACCGGACTCAAAATGTATGCCTTTCTCCTATAAATTATTATGTATTTGGTATGTAATTCGGTAGATTTGTACCCTGGGCGGCTCCAGTCGATATTTCGATCCTGTAGATTCATTATTCAGTGTCTTTGACAGGTTAGGTCACCGCCATATTGGTTTGTGGTGACGATCGCGTGCCACAGAACCGCTAGATGGCAGCACAGGCACACAGTAATATCGTAAACCTAGAGAAAATATCTCGGAAAATGTTTGATAAGAAATATCGTGGGAAATATTTACAAAAACCTAACCCTACTTACTTATAACTATTAAATATACCATCTATTTACTAGTTAAATCCAAACCAGATAAAACGCAACATCGTGGACATGTCTTCCGAAACTCAAACAACAATCGCAATTCTCGTTCTACATTTTCAGCATTAACTCGTGCCTGTGTTGCCATCTAGCAAAAACACTGAATAATGAACAACTTTAAGCCAGCATAAGTCTTGCACCATTGATCCTACAGGATCGTAACTTCGATCTTCAGGGTCCCCGGGTACAAATCTACTGGATTACATACCAAATACATCATAATTTGTAGGAGAAAGGCACAAACTTTGAGTCCGGTGAAGTAAAGAGCAGCCGTTTCCTGTATAGGTTTGCAAAGAATTGTTTCCCCTCTTTGTAATTCTATTAAGTCGAGAAATCATGTGCTCTCCGAAATTTTTTTGATGTCTTCACCTATTCCTTTTTGACATAAATTTATGTTTTATGTAAATTCGTTTCTTGTATTAATACATAAAATCCGTAGTTTAATCATTTGCCCTCTGGTCAACTGGCGTGACAGTGGAAGATCAAAAACTCTGAGCAAGAAACGAATTCTGCCAGTTCGTCGGAAAGAAACGATTCAATGTGCATTATTGGGCAGTTGTTGATAACAAATGCACAACGCCTAAAGGCGCTTCGCAGTCCTTTTCTTTCGATAAATGTACTACAATAACTAGACTGCAGATTTTTATGTAAAATAAGAGAAATGATACAAGAGTATAGTTAAATTCTTTAAATGTTCTTCCTGGTTTGCGTGGAGTCGACTAATTTTTGTTATTATTGTATCGAATTCGCAGTCGAATAATAACGATAGAGACAGAAATGCGATGTAATAAACAGTACCGATGTAAAGATCGCGTTTTATTTATTCTCGTATACTTTTGTAAGTCGCGAATGCGTGAAATTTCAGAGTACAATGTCGACCGATGCCAAGCTTCGACATGAGTGTGCAGCAGGCCTGGGCAACTTCTACCCCGCAGTCGCTTCACCACTCCCACTACCAGTCTAGCGGTTCCCCCACTGTCAACAATTTGATAAAACTCCCCAACTCCCTCCTACACTCCTTAGGAATTTGTGGGGAGGACCTAGAAGTGGGGAGAGGAGTCTGCGGCTGGCGAGCCACGAGTTGCCCAGGCCTGCCAAACAGAACACCATAATCTAGTTTTCTTTTTCAAGGGTTTTAGCGTTAAGAGATACGATTTTGTATTTTCGTTCATAATAAAAGACCGTCGATTCCCTTTTCTACTTGTAATATACATCTGCTTCGTTGTTCTTTTTCTCCGACGGATTCCACGTGTGTTATAAATATATGTACAAAAAATGGCGTTAAGTGAAATAAAATTGAGAGCGTCAAGTGAACAGGATTATGTTAATGCCGGATTAGAATATGCGTTGTACGTTAATACTACTTTCGCTTCCTGTCATCAATCTTCATCCGCAGCAGAGTCATCACTCATCCTCGTGGACTCGATGCATAATCGACCATGTAAATTCGTGAACCGATATTTCTTTCTCAACCTTCTTTCTGCGATAAACACCTGTTAATGTAATAACATGGGGTCGAGAAAGCAAACAGGAAAGGAATCGATGGGATCGTTAAGCTTTTCCCGTCGGAATGACGTAATGAGAGTCACGTGACCGAGTGAAATTCACAATTTGAGTGAATATAGACACATCGAAGTGAATCCGGGAAAATCGCTGTGTCAGTTCGTTAAGTATGAAAGTTGACAAACAAAACGCAAACTTTCATATTTTTAGCAAACAAAAATTCTTTATTTTTAATTGATATATTGTGGAAAACAATGCTTTCTTAGTTTGAAATATGATCACCCAAAATTTTAAGTCGCTAACCCCACATTTATGGATAATACGTGGGTAAACACCCTAAACTGTATCATTTTTTTTTCTTGTTAGTTAATTAAGGTATTAAGATGAAAGAAAACGAAAATAGTCAAACTTACCTCCCGCATTTCATATATTTTTGTCGCAATTGTGATCTACAAAACGTATTTTTTAAATTTTCAATATAGGCCCACACAAAATAGTTGTAAAATGCAACTTTTAGTATTTTTTCCGCAAATCCGATCAATTTCAATTTTTCAAAAATATTTTTTTCACATCACGTAGCACACTAATAGCTCTAGGATCCCAAAAAAGTTCAAATCGTATACTACAATATTGGAAAAGTTATCGTCTTTTTTAGAACGCCCGAATATTAATCCGAGTCACTGTATACTCAGTATATACAGTATACTATACTGTATACTGTATGTATAAAATGTATATCTACTCCAAACGGTCCGCCATCTTTCCGACGTTCGCCGAAGAAACCCGGTCGCCAGCTCACGATTAACCTAACCCTCATTTATTACTATCGAAGCACAACACGTCTCAGAGTGAAAGAAGAAATAGCATTTGGCAAATTGCACGCCATGGAACGTCGAATGCAGGTACGTAATCTTTCATTTCTACAATGTACATTTGAACAATCTATCAATTCTCAGACGTTGTTTTCATAAAATATTCAATTGCTTTAACGGAGATATAATACAATAACGATATGATCGAAATACCACTCTTTGTATTTTAAGTCAAAGATTTAGTTATTCAATTTTTATATATATTAATTGTTATGAGGCCTTTATATATCGGAACTTTTGTTCAACTTAATTATGGAACAATGGGTGAGTAGTTTATCAAACAACATCGCACATAACCTTACATTTTTTCGACGAAACACTGAAATTAGTGGCGGTAAGATTTAAATCTCTGCTTACTTGTAGTTTATCGAACAACATTGCACATAACCTTACATTTTTTCGACAAAACCCTGAAATTAGCGACGGTCCAGATTCAAATCTTTTCATACTTGTAGTTTATGGTACAACATCGAACATAAGCTTACGCGTGTTCGACAAATCACCGGAATTAGTGATAGTCGAGATTTCAATCATTGTAAGCTTTCATTTGACTCTAATACACTCATTTAAAATATTCAATCGCTTCTACGGAGATTTAATTCATTAATGATACGATCAAAATAACGATCTTCGTATTTTAAGAGGTAATGCTTTCAATAAATAATGCAAAGTTACTTTTGTAAAGAAATTACACATTCATTAGTAATTGTTTGTTATAAGAGCTTTATGTAACGGAACTTTTATTCAACTGCATTATGGAACAATGGGTGAGTAGTTTATCGAACAACATCGCACATAACCTTACATTTTTTCGACGAAACACTGAAATTAGTGACGGTAAGATTTAAATCTCTTCTTACTTGTAGTTTATCGAACAACATTGCACATAACCTTACGTGTGTTCGACAAAGCACCGATATTAGTGATAGTCGAGATTTCAATCATTGTAAGCTTTCATTTGACTCTAATACACTTATTTAAAATATTCAATCGCTTCTACGGAGATTTAATTCATTAATGATACGATCGAAATAACGATCTTCGTATTTTAAGAGGTAATGCTTTCAATAAATAATGCAAAGTTACTTTTGTAAAGAAATTACACATTCATTAGTAATTGTTTGTTATAAGACCTTTATGTATCGGAACTTTTATTCAACTCAATTATGGAACAATGGGTGAGTAGTTTAACGAATAACATTGCACATAACCTTACATTTTTTCGACAAAACACTGAAATTAGTGACGGTCAACATTGAAATCTTTTCATACTTGTAGTTTATGGTACAACATCGTACATAAGCTTACGCGTGTTCGACAAATCACCGGAATTAGTGATAGTCGAGATTTCAATCATTGTAAGCTTTCATTTGACTCTAATAAACTCATTAAAAATATCGAATCGCTTCTACGGATATTTAATTCAATAACGATACGATCGAAATAACGATCTTCGTATTTTAAGAGGTAATGCTTTCAATAAATAATACAAAGTGACTTTTGTAAAGACATTACACGTTGATTAGTAATTATTTGTTATAAGACCTTTATGTGACGGAACTTTTATTCAACTCCATTATGGAACAATGGGTGAGTAGTTTATCGAACAACATCGCACATAACCTTCCATTTTTTCGACAAAACACTGAAATTAGCGACGGTCAAGATCGAAATCTTTTCTTACTTGTAGTTTATCAAACAACATCGTACATAACCTTACGTGTGTTCGACAAAGCACCGAAATTAGTGATTGTCAAGATTTCAATCTTTGTAAGCTTTCATTTGACTCTAATAAACTCATTAAAAATATCGAATCGCTTCTACGGATATTGAATTCAATAACGATACGATCGAAATAACGATCTTCGTATTTTAAGAGGTAATGCTTTCAATAAATAATACAAAGTGACTTTTGTCAAGAAATTACACATTGTTTAGTAATTGTTTGTTATAAGACCTTTATGTAACGGAACTTTTATTCAACTCCATTATGGAACAATGGGTGAGTAGTTTATCGAACAACATCGCACATAACCTTACATTTTTCCGACAAAACACTGAAATTAGCGACGGTCAAGATTTAATCTCTTCTTGTAGGTTATCGAAGAACATCGCACATAACCTTACATTTTTTCGACAGAGTACCGAAATTACCGACGGTGAAGATTTCAATCTTTTCTTCCTTACATTTCTGCAACTACATATATCGAATTACTTGTTTCTAACAGACAGCTCAGTCGCTCAGGTACAGCGAGACAGTGTTACGAAACAGCTGGAGGGAATGTTTGACCTAGGGTCAACTGTACATCGTGATCATCAAGGATAAGAGCGGCTAAGATAATAAAAATCTAATGAATCCACTCTCTAATTACGGTTATAATTAGAATGACTGGTTTGTTACTGCGACGGGTCGACAGTATCTGTGCAGCGTAAGGTCTGGCTTTCTCGTGTTTCATCTAAAAATATCGGTACAGTAGTATGCGTGCGCGTACGAATAGTCAGTGAACACCTGTAATACTCCGAACAGTTTCACTGTCGAGGCTTCCGGCCGTAAAAACTGTTCTTTTGTCAATTTATCCGACAAGAAAAAAAAAACAAACATTCGAAAGTCTTGAAAAACCGTATGATTGACGTGAATGGCGCTTCAGAGTAGAGTCAGTGACTTGCGGATTAACAGTGTCTTATTGTTAGTCAATTCAGTCGAGGCAGAAACAGTTCAACACGATACTGTTATATGGAGTGCTCGGTAACTCAATCAGTGCAAGCCTCTTATACCTAACCCCTTGCTATATCATGTTCTTTACAATTACAGTGATTAACAATAACCGCACAACATGATATACATATGTATAATATACATACAGTAACTCTAAAAAGTATTCGTACGCTCTTTAAAACAGAATAACTTTTTAATAATTGCACTAAACGATCTGATTTTTTTTATAATCAAGTAGAAGCATTGGTTTACGAAATGATATGCAGAAAATATTCTCAAAAAATTATAATTTACAAGGTTACATGCAAAGATAAAAAACGAATTTTTTAAAACTTTTTTATTTGGGCCTTTATTGAAAATTTAAAATATATGTTTTGTAGATCTATGTTAGTTATACACATGCTGAAAATTTCATCAAAATCGATTAACATTACCAAAAGCTACAAGTGGTTAAATGTGGTAAAAATCATAGTTTGGCGCGATTTTTGGTCAGTTTCTGCTTAAAATCCACAGATTCTTGCATCTTTCGATGCGTGTTGTTTTGTTCTGCGTCAACCGACTTCGTTGAAATTTTCAGCACGTGTATAACTAACGTACATCTACAAAACGCATATTTTAAATTTTCATTACAGGCCCAAATAAAAGAGTAATTCTTAGCAATTCGTTTCTTCTTCTTCTTTGCACGTCGTTTGGTAAATCAATACTTCTAATTGCTAAACAAAAGTCAGGTCGTTTGGTCCGATCAGAAAAAAGTTACACTGTTTTAAAGTGCGTTCAAATACTATCGTGGTGGGTTCATACTCATCAAAATGGGGCTCATACAACGCCAAAGAATTTTTGTTTTTATGTAATTTTTTTTTAGAGATATCAAGGTCACCTTCATTTTTTTAAATAGAACCACCCTTTTTTAAACATATACAGGGTGTAACAAAATGTAGTGTCATGGTTTTAGCAGATGATTGTACACCCTCCGATCGATGTAGATTTGTTAAAAGAAATTGCCGCAAAATTGCTTGGATCGTATTTTACTCACCAAAAAAATATACATCGAACCTGATGCGATAAGAACACAGACAAACATGATGCGAAATCAGGGAGCTGTTAGGATACGGACGAACCTGTTGCGGTTGTCAGGGAGCCGCTAGG
>CM052188.1:2969852-3005419 GCA_028455805.1 Lasioglossum figueresi | reverse complement strand
ACCGACCCGCCCTCTTCGCAAGAACAACGTTTGGCATGTACTTTTCATGGTCTTGGCATGGATTTGCAAACCTTGCAGGCAAATAGCGAGCTTAATGCGGAAACAGATGGATCGAAATTTCTAGGCATGTTTTGGTAGCAAATATTTAGCAAATCAAGAGCTGATACTGCTTACTGGGTATATTGAACGCGCGCGCGCGTTCTCGACGGGTGCGCACCTCGATAAAAAAAATTCAGTAAAGCAGAGCAAAATTTCACCGGCCTACATTTCTCATTACAGCAATCTCGGCATTAAGCAGCGGAAATAAATAAAAAATCCGCGCTGAACACGACATCTGCTTGGGAGCAGGTGTGTCGATACGGTTGCGCGCGATGGCCGTTGAGCAATTTGGCAAATAATGTAAAACGACGTTTTACATTCAATCACGGTGAAACGTTGTTACTTAACAGCTTGCCGACTCTCTCTCTCTCTCTCTTTCTCTCTTTCTTTCTCTCTTCGGATTCACCTCGAACATTGCCGTGTACAAATATTTCGTGTGCATCCGCATACTCTTTCTGCGATTCTTTCATTAAATCTGATGATAGACTAGGCTAATAGATCTAGCGCTGTACAAATTATTCGACTGAATGTAGTCCTCGCAGGATGTTGTTACAGTTCTCTGGGTTTCGCTTAACGGACTCTTATTATCAACAGTATACATAACCTACGAAATATCAACATTCAGTTGAACGATGTTCTCCTTAACGAATTGGTACTTTTACTTCAGTGGAACTTGCAGTATATTCGCGCATTTCTTTGACAATTTATTACGGCTTGAAGGAAGAAAAATTTAATGTTTTAACTTTATTAGTAATATTAGTAATAAACTTTATTATAAGACAGATGTTGTCATACGTGTATTAATATCTGTTATTACTAGACTGCGAATCTTTGTGCAAAATAAAAAAATTATACTTGATTTGCAAGCAATTTGGAGTGACAGAAATACATAGTTAATTTCTTGTTGTATATGTTTAATAGGTTGAAAATAATGTAGTAGTACATTAAAATTCTTTAAATTTCTTACCTGTCAAAAATTAGATCTTCCCATTTTTATCATAAATGCATAAAATTCGCAGTCTAGTTATTACATACTTAATTTTTTATTATGTACTTTATTAATATTATTACTTACTAATATTACGTTAAAAAGTCTAACTTATAGAGATAGGATTCGGTTTGCAGAGATTTGGCTATTCTACAATATACAGTTACTCGAATTAACATTCGGACGCTCTAAAAATGATGATGACTTTTTAAATATTGTACTATACGATTTGAACTTTTTGGGGGAGCTAGAGCAATTAGTTTTGTACAGGATGCGAAAAGAAATTTTTTCAAAAATTGCAATTGCTCGGAATTGTAAAAAAAATAGTAAAAGTTGCATTTTACAACTTTTTTATGTGGGCCTATATTGAAAATTTAAAATATACGTTTTGTAGATCTGTGTCAATTAAACGTATTCTGAAAATTTCGTCAAAATCGGTCGACGTTGCAATGAGTTACAAACGTTTGAAGATGGTAAAACTTGCAGATTTTACTGCAATAAATCTAAGGATTTTTACATCTTTCACAATGCCTGTCGTTGTTTCCCGTATCAACCGATTTCGATGAAACTTTCACAGTGCATATAATTGACACAGTCCTCCAAAACGTACTTTTCAAATTTAAATCACAGTTTTCGCAATCTTAATTCTGATACTATGCTAAAAGTTGTAACAGTGTTTTCTCAAATCATATCATTAAACGGTGCCGCCATCCATGGGATTATGCTTAAGCTGATAAACAATTCGTATCAATGGGTAAATGATCTCGTTCGGTGTGTTTTCTTACGCCCTCTATGATATATTAAATTCCTTATCAGTTTACTATCATTTTCTACCTTACCGGGTGTAAGGTTAATAGAAATTAAACGTAATCGTATTCAAATCTAACTCAGAACTAATCCAGAACCACAGACGAGATCTCGTATGTGCCAGAACTAACCCAGAGCACAGACTTAATGCACAGTTGCATTTAAAAAAAATGTAAGGGCCTACTAATCTTCGAACCATTTATCTTTCTCCGTTAATATTTTTTCGTAAATATGATACATTAATAACAGAGTTATGGCCTGAAACATTTGCGTGGTAACCCTGTATATCTTAGTTACATATTTTATATAAAACAATATAAACTTTTCGTTCTGATCGAGGCCAAAGATGATGTAGGTTCTGATCCAGGCTAAAGATGATGTGGAATCTGATCTTGGCTAAAGATGATGTAGGATCTGATCCAGGCTAAAGTTGATGTAGGATCTGATCCAGGCTAAAGATGATGGAGGTTCTGATCCAGGCTAAAAATGATGTAGGATCTTGTCCATGCTAAAGATGATCTAGGAGCTGATCCAAACACTAGAGTGTGGGGCAGCACTATAATAGTCACGGCCAAAACTCAAGCGTGAGCACACTCTCTCATTTCCTCTCTGCCATTAGCATAAATCTGTATGCCTTTACCTTCTGTTTACTTCCTCAGTTGAAGAACTACGAAACATAAAACTTAGGGTGAATAACTGCTCTAGCATCGACAGTATCATAAGCTGCAAAAGGAAAATACATTAGTTAGGAGAATATGTATTAGAAGAATAAGTATTAGAAGAATATGATATCGAAGAAGGTGGCACAAAAATTCAGTTAGTACAACACAAGAAGAAGTCTGTGGGCCGAAAAATGGTAGAAAATCGAAAACAATTATTCTCCATTACAATACTATTTTGTATCCATCCAATATTATGTATCCAAAATTTTCGAAGATGTTAAGCTAATTCTAGTATTCGAATATTTATGTACAAGATGGGAAAAGAAGAACACATTAATAGTTGTAATTACTATTCTTTATTTTTCTTTATTTTAGTATCGTTGTGAGATGAAAAGAAGGTCCCTTTGAATACTTGAGGGCTTAAATTAAAGATGAAACAGCGTACAATATGACAGAGTCGCTTTTGGTAAAAACAAAATACAAAGCAGTGTCAGAAACTGGACAAATCACGATCGCTAGAACAAAATTTATTGAATTGTGAGGGGATTGTTCAAACGTTTGTAGGTTAGAATTAAAGACGTATGGTGGCAATTTATGATATCGAATCATTTTGGTTTAAACGAATGACAACGTGAAGCCGAATGATTGGATTTTAAGAGGTTAGGTCTAATCAATTGTAAAATACATTCCGGTATGAATTTGTTTGCCTTGTGTAACCTAAAATTTCATTAAAGTTTAATGTTTTGCGATTTAAAATAAGTAATAACTAGACTGCGGATCGTTATGCATTTATTGCTTCTGAAAATGTTCAAAAAAGGGTGGAATATAAAATTCGAAAGAATTTGGTACAATTTTTATTGTTTTCGAAATCTGCGAAGACTACTACCTAATTATTTTGTTCCACTTTCTTAAAATTCGTCTACAACAAATAGAAAATTGCATAAACACTGCAGTCTAGTAATAAAAAATCAAAACAATGCCATCCCTACACGAAAAACAAGATTACTTTCCGAAAGAAGCGAACACTATTTACAAATACGCTACGAGTAATGTTTTTCTATTGGGTTGGAAACTAAGTCATTGCGTATTTTGCCAATAGGTGGTCTTTGCACATTCTTTTGTCATGTCAACGTGTTCAAAGCATCTAACCTACATTGTTTTCTTGTTGTTTGGACTTCCACCTTTAATTTAGTAAAAAAATGGTATCGATTAGTTATTTAGTTTCGTTTTTATAACAATTTAAAAAAATGGAAGAACAAGGCGTGCAATTCAGACATATTTTATTGTATTATTTCAGAAAAGGCAAGAACGCATCGCAAGCACACGAAAAGTTATGTGCCGTATATGGGAATGAAGCGTTGAAAGAAAGGCAGTTTCAAAATTGATTTGCCAAATAAAAAGTTCAAGAATCGGCCAGAATTGGCAAATCGTAAGGGTGTTGTTTTCCAGCATGATAATGCAAAGCCCCACCATCTTTGGTCACTCGCCAAAAATTATTGGAACTAGTTTGGGATGTGTTGTCGCATCCACCATACAGCCCTGACATTGCACCTTCAAATTACCATTTATTTCGTTCCATGCAGAACTCCTTAAACAGTAAAATTTTTAATGACGCTGACCATGTAAAAGAAGTTCTATAACAATGGAATTATGACACTGCCTGAAAGATGGCAAAAGGTCATCGACAAAACCGGACAATACCTAATTGAATAGTTATATTTTTAAGGAAAAATTTGGAATTTTCCTTCTCGTTTAAAATACGGAATGACTTAGTTGCCAACCCAATAATTACCCTGATAGCCAGATCTGCACCGAGCAGGAAGAGAGCAGAGCCTGAAATGCACGTGGAGGGCAGTATCGTTCCAGACCGCCGCTTCAGGCTGCTCGGAGCCACGGGTGGAGAGAATCTGGAAGGAGTGTGGCGGGCGCGCCACTGCGCCTCCAAAAATGAACACAGCAGAGCAAAATCTGCTGTCATAGCATCTGGCCGGCAGCTTCTTCCGGCCAGATGGAAGGCAGCTCGTGGAGTCTGCGTGGAGCGGCGGATGCCCTTATACAGGGCAGCACCGTCGGCGAGGTTATGTTGGTAATATCGGTGAAATGAATTTCTACATATCGTACAAATATAGGCAGTCTTCCTTTTTACCGACAATTCCAAATACCGATTTTGAATGAATATTCAGTCTCTGCACATTACGATGGAGTCACCGACGACGAGTATCTCGTCGGTGGTAGAGCTAACAAGGGGAAGCCACGGTTGATGGGTCACGGATTTTTCTGAAACTTGCAGTATTTGAAGTTGTCTTCTCGAAATGTAATTTAGCAAAGCATTGGCGCGCGTTTGTCAAAATTTTCCGAAAAAATTGCATTTGAAAATCGGTTCACTCCTTCATAAGAGAAGTTCGCGTTAAGAGCTAACAAGAAGATGAGTATCTGAGGGCGTACCGAGAAATACTAGTAATCGGTAGGTTGTTGGTTCAACTCCCGTTATCGATATTTCTTTTTTTTCTTGAAATTGATACCTACTTCAAGTTTAAGCCTGAAATCTATTATTTATAAGTTATTTTGATCTTTTATGTAGAAATTGCATGTTTTTTATTTCTGGCCGTTGCGAAATAAATCTGCCATATTAATGCGATCTCCCTTACCGACGGCGATGCCCTGTAAAACGTCATTCGCCGCATTATTCCAGCTGGACTGCAGAAGCTGCCTTCCACGTGGCCTGCATCCAGATGGCTCCAGATTCTGGGTTACTGCGTTCATTTTCGACACTCCACGTGGAGTCCATTTTGGCTATCAGGGTAGAGTACGATTCACTTGCTCGATCGATCGACGATAGATCGCGCCGATTTCTAGGTTAGGTTAGGTAAAGAAGAACAAGTTCGACACTTTGGGCTAGTTTTATTAATTCAATTAACAACGTGTTTATAATACTCTTCATCTCTTCCTCTTATTTATAATTACATAATTGTAATGAACTGTTTATTGTTTTCTTTAGACCCGTCGTCTTTCAACATCTTAGCGTAACTCATTCATAGTCGCGGACACACGCTTGCAGAAGCACAATAGGATCAATCACGGTCATCATCCTCAATCATCATCGTCGTTACCATCGTCCCCGTAATCCTCGTAATCACCCTCGTAATCGGCAAAAACCCAATCGGAATCGTTAATCGTAACAGTCGTCGTCAGATAATCACTCAGCGCACCTAGTACTTAGTTTTTACTGGATATGGCAGCTACAACTTATAAGAAATATTACAAAATCACCGAAGATTCGTTCGTTCATCTTTGCGTTCACGAATGGTTTATCGTCACACTCACACTAAACACGATTCATACCGGGCACCGATCTACCCACGGGTATACATTGTTTTCTTCTCTCGTCTTCGTCATCTACGCGACGATTCTTGTCAGTTAACGATTTCAGGCTTGTCTTCGTGCGAGTATTGGGCCTGTTCGGAACGTTTTGTCGACAAGTTTTAACTGTCTCGCGGTTGGTTTCCGCCTCGGACGTCGCCTAAATTACACATTTGTTATCCTCCACTCCTGTCGTCACCGTCACACAACTCTCTCTCTCTCTCGTTCTGTCCGTACACATGCAATCCAATACGTTAATCTCCCGCGCAATATCTTTCTCTCTCTCTCTCTCTCTCGATCTCTAAGTAAATACAGCGCGCGCGTGTTCGATTAGGAAGAACAGAGTAAAACGTGTCGTGTGAGTACACGCGTCCGCGGGCCACGCGGAACAGCGTATGCGTGTATATTCGTGTGTGCGTATTATTATTCGAGATCTTTACAAGTTAGTTGAGCTGTAATCGAACAATTTTTTTTTCTTTTTTTCTGAACAAAGCCGCGCGAGTGCCGGTCGCAGCGTTTCTTCTTCATCTTTCTTTCGTTTTTATTTTTATTTTCATGGGATCGCCACTGCAAGAGATTCACACCATACCCCGTCCGTACACGCATTCACTCCTTCGTTCTATGGGCTGCATATGCAAATTTCTCTCTAATTAGTCTTCTAGTAATTCAGTATTAATTAGTTACACAATTAATTTTTATTTAATCGCTTGTTTAATTAATTACCTAATCGTTAAATCTGTATATCTCTTGGATCCGCGTTGTATGCTTCTCTTTTTCACTTCTTCATCTTCCTCTTCTTCTTCTCTTACGCATGTAGAATAGTATTCTCGTGTTTACGTGTGTCTTTTTGTGTATATAGTTTTCTTTTCACATGGCACACACACGTTCGTGTACACGTATGCACGTGTGTCTGTATGCTCGTGTACGCTTGCCTCCATGTCCGTGCGCCTGTTTGCCTGTGTGTGTGCGCGCGTGTGTGCACGTGTTCTACAATTTCATTCGTTTCTTATTTCATAGTTTCACACCCCCGTTTCTCCAGTTTAAACGCGAGACGGTGTTTTGTTTTCGTATTATTTCATTATAGCTGGTATATTCTATCTATTTACTTGAGTTTACGTGTTTATAAATATCGTATAGTAAACCGCGTTTTGTTACTTCGTCATTCAGTTATGCGCTTTGTACAAGGGTGCAATGCGAACCGAGTGATATTTTCTTTTTTCTCTTTTCTCTTTTTTCATTTTATATATATATATATATATATATATTTATTTATATATGTATATATGTATATCCCGTTTACGGTCGACGGTGTGTACGTGTGTGTTCTGACGTGTGCGGAACGTAATCTCGCGACAAAAACCAGTCCGATCGAGAACCGCGGCCGCCATTATTCTCGGTGACGTGTCCGGCCCGAAACAGCGGCGTCGTCGATCGGTTCTTCGATGGTCGTCGTGGTGGGGATTAGGTGCTGTACAGTATTTTATCGATATAAGTCCCAAACACACGGGTCTGCCCGGGGACACTTATACGCCCGGGATACTATTCTTTGACTTTTACCGGACGTAGAAAAGGACAGCGAAGTGTAAACATAACTAACCGACAGAGCCGGATTAAACACAGTTAGCAGAAGCAACAAATGCTATTAGCAAATATCTATTAACAGATATTTCTGCTAAAAGAAAAGGTCCTTCATTGCGTTTTGTTTTATTATCATGCAAAACCTAGGGCCCCCAGGCAACATTTGCTACGGGCCCCGCGCTAGCTTAAGCCGGCCCTGCTAACCGAATGAGACAAAACTTCTTTGTTATTGATTATTTTTTTGTGGAACTACCGCCAACGTATTCGTGGCAATTTTCTAATTAAAATGATACCAAATATGATACAATTCCGACGACATTTACTTGCGTAACGATCGATGAATGTTCAAAGAATTTTCTTAATGAAAATTTCATTACGCGAGTAAATATCGTCGGAATTATATCGTATTTGGTGTCATTTTTATCAGAGAAATGCCACGAATGCGTTGGCGAAAGTTCCATAAGAAAATAATGAAAAATGAAGAAGTTTCGTCCTTGGATTTGTGTGGTCTCACCGATACACCTGAGCCGTATGATGTCATACTTTTCAGGTGTGTGAGGCCTCTCGAGCTTCACGGCCCCTCAAGGGGGTACACCCCGCAGTGGTGGGGATAGTTCTGGGACACTTATCGAGCAGACATTTCGGACATTTATGGATAAAATACTGTACTAAGCAAGCAATTTGATCCCGTTTTCCTACGAATTTGCAGTCAAGCAGGAATTGAATTTGCTGTTCGTGGGACCTTTTATGCAGAATTAACTTTTCTTGAACCACGAAAATATTTCGACGCATTTTAAAACTGTATAACTTATTTTTGACAGGGCCAAACGACCTGACTTTTTTTGAGCGATTAGAAGAATCGATTTAACAAATGACACGCGAGAAAGATTTTGTGAAAATTGCAATTGCTAAGAATTACATGAGAAAATAAAAGAGACAGGAATTATAACTTTTTTATTAGAGCCCCTAATGAAAATTTAAAATATGCGTTTTGTAGATGCATGTTAGCTATACACGCGCGTTAAAGATGTAAGAATCTGCAGATTTTATGCAGAAACTGACCAAAAGTCGCGAAAAACTATGATTTTCATCATGTTTAACCGCTTGTAGCTCTTGGGCGTGTTAATCGATTTTTATAAAATTTTCAGCATGTGTGTAACTAACATAGATCTGCAAAACAAAAAACAAAAGACAAAACCCGAACAGACTTTCCTTTCGAAACACATTGTTCATAACTAGACTGCGGATGTTTATGTAAATACATAAATACATTCGATATGCAAATATTATTTTGCATATTGCATATGTACATATACATGTGTATATTATATATTTCTTTTACATAATTTCACTGCGATTTGTTTGACTCCAATATTGTAGGGCGAAAAATTTTGATAAAATTAAAGAGGTTTACCTATTTTTTTTATATAATTTCACTATATTTTGCTGCGATTTGTTTGACTCCAATATTGTAGGCCGAAAATATTTATATAATTAAAGAGGATCGACTATCCTTTTTTCTTAACATCCGAAAACAGTAAAATCATTAATTCACTTGTTAATTCATTTGTTTTTGTAAATAGGTAGTTGAAGACTTTGATGAAGTATAGTTGCAATTGCAACAGCTCAGAATGTGTTGCAACAGACACAAGTTGCACAAAATTTGACGTTTATAGAAATACATTTACAAATAAATTTTACTTAACAAATTCAATGAAAATATTCATGGACTGTATTGAACATGTAAGAGCTGTTCCTGGTAAATATGGTGATCAAATTCGTGTTGAAATAAATGCTTAAGCGATGAAAATGTGACAACTAATATACCACAACATTATTGGAGCAACTACAAAATATACACTAATTACATCCTGTGATGTAGAACGTAATTTTTCAGCATGTAAGTCAATATTAACTGACAAATGGCAACAACTAAGTGCTACAAACATGGAAAAATTACTAGTAACTTATATATAAATTGTTAATTAAAACATAACTGATAAATATCTCTTTGTATTAGTTCTGATCATATTGTTTGTGCACATTTGCATATTTTATGTGCACATTTGCATATGCATTTTGCATTTTTTACGTGCATAAACATCCGCAGTCTATTCACAACAAAACCGAATCAAACCTTGCTCTGGAAGAGGGGGAAAAAGCTGAGCAAAATCTTTGTCGACTCTAAATGCTGACATACGATACTTTTGTTAGTCAAATCTACCCTTTGTTTGCTAGAAAGTTTGCCTTCGTGAGTGCAAGAGTCGCTCGACATTTGCTCCATAACCTCTTCGATTCGATGCTTTAGACCTGTCCAACTGATTGCTCACCGCCGCTGCCCCCACCCTTCCATCCATAAGACTCGAGCATCGAGAGCTCGCGAGCAATCGGTTCTACAAGCCTGTCTGAAGCTGCGAATGCACTAGCAAGTAACTTGCGTAATTTTCTGCGAGGTTAGTTTCTCTTGACATGTGTAAACGCTTCCGAGATAGTGGCCAGCAAGTTGAACTCGCGAAATAACGTGTAGACAATACTTGCAAGTAAGTGTACATACAATAAATTTTCACAATTTTCTGTCGTGATGAATTAGAGAACAATTGGAACAGTGGAAAGTCTCCAAGAATTATTTCTAGACGGATATTTGTAAAGCCTTGATCTAAGAAAAACCCTCTGGTCTACGCTGTTTCTTAGATCCTGTGGTTCTACTATTTATTATTCAATTATATCGTGTTCAGTGTCATTTTAATCGAAAAAATACCCGAAATAAGTTGGCGAAGGTATAAGTTAGGTTAAGATTTTGTTTGATTCGAGTTTCTTAGAATTCGTTAATAAGAATTGCAAATTGCATCAGCACCCACAGTGTACTAAATAAATTTGATCGTGTTTAGTGTCATTTTAATCGGAAAAATACCCAAAATAAGTTGGCGAAGGTATAAGTTAGGTTAAGATTTTATTTGATTCGAGTTTCTTAGAATTCGTCAACAAAAATTGCAAATTGCATCAGCACCCACAGTCTACTAAATAAATTTGATCGTGTTTAGTGTAATTTTAATCGGAAAAATACCCAAAATAAGTTGGCGAAGGTATAAGTTATGTTAAGATTTTATTTAATTCGAGTTTCTTAGAATTTGTCAATAAAAATTGCAAATTGCATCAGCATCCACAATCTAATCATTAAATTTGATCGTGTTTAGTGTCATTTTAATTGGAAAAATACCCAAAATAAGTTGGCGAAGGTATAAGTTAGGTTAAGATTTTGTTTGATTCGAGTTTCTTAGAATTCGTTAATAAAAATTGCAAATTGCATCAGCATCCACAATCTAATCATTAAATTTGATCGTGTTTAGTGTCATTTTAATCGGAAAAACACCCAAAATAAGTTGGCAAAGGTATAAGTTAGGTTAAGATTTTATTTGATTCGAGTTTCTCAGAATTCGCCAACAAAAATTGCAAATTGCATCAGCATCCACAATCTAATCATTAAGTTTGATCGTGTTTAGTGTCATTTTAATCGGAAAAATGCGAGAAACAATTTGGCAAAAGTGCCATAAAAAACTAGTTCACATATTTGTGTTTCTTAGATCTTGCAGTTTGTGTTTCCTTAGATCGTGGCTTTACTGTGGTTCGAACACAAAACGGAGAACATATTTAAATATTTTAATGATATTACAGATGCATGTTTATGCAGTCCCCCTGTATCTTGAAACACTCTGTACACACTTTTATAAGTTACTTGCTGGTGTATTCGCACGTTGATAGCAAGGTTTGATTTGCTTCTAGATGTCCTTTTGTTTGCTTTACAATTTCACTCCGAGGTTTCAGACTGAATCGTACTATTAGACACTCTATAAACGCGATGATCGAAAGTAAATATGTATTGCTTCAAAATCAATGTAAAACGGTTAAGTGGCCATTATATGTGCCCATAATTATGCAAGTGGTCGAAGTGGAAATTTAAAGAAAATTATATATTAAACTAAATAAATTCAATGTAATTTTTACGATATTGTCCAAAATGAACCGTTGAATTGTGCTTGTTATTTCAACATTATATAGAATTCTTTAAATATCTCGAAACAAAAAATATATGACTTAGACCACTTTGCACATACACTCCCGTCCATAAATCACCGGACACTTACTTATGGTCAACAAAATGGTAATTAAAGAATACAAGCTTCCAGCTTGATTGCATTCAGTTTTATATTCATTAGATGTAGATAATATTCGAATGCAAAATTAAATATATAGATATCCTACTTGAATAAATGGAAAAAAGAGATTGAGAAATTGTAGGACGATTATTCAACAAAATGGTAATTCAAGAATACAAGCTTCCAGCTTGATCGCATTCAGTTCTATTTTCATTAGATGTAGCTATTATGCGGTAATATTCGAATGCAAAATTAAATATATACATATCCTACTTGAATAAATGGAAAAAAGAGATTGAGAAATTGTGGGACGATTATTCAACAAAATGGTAATTCAAGAATACAAGCTTCCAGCTTGATCGCATTCAATTCTATTTTCATTAGATGTAGCTATTATGCGATAATATTCGAATTCAAAATTAAATATATACATATCCTACTTGAATAAATGGAAAAAAGCTCTAGAAGCCAAATTGGAAAACAATTAGAAGAAACATTAGAAAATGTAAGAATAATAAATAAAATTTATAAAACATAGGATATTTTCTTTATACTCTACATTAGAAAAAAAATAGTAAGTACCATTTTTATTCCATAATATAGGTCCTTGAACCCTTATTCAAAATATTGTTTATATTATTAAATATGTTGGGATCTAACCAATTACGAAACATTTAAATATAGTACAAGATGTATTATTGTTAATTTCACAACAATAAAATGAAAGAAATCATAAATAATTCTATAAAATAGCTCATCCTAATTTGAATAAGTGTCCAACGATTAACGGGCTGAAGTGTATGTCAGTTTAAAAAATAGTCAAACTCGGCGTTTGAGCTCCACGACGTCTCTGAGACGTGATTGGAAGGCAAGAAGTGAACTGGAACGAGAAAATTTGTCGTGCAAACTCGTAGGTAGTTCAAATTTCTTGCGAGGCGAATCTTGTAACAAAAATGTACAGCGCATTGCTCGCAACAGCGCGTATTTCGGCGAACTCCGAAGAAGGTTTTAGCGGACAGGGTTGAACGGAAATAGGTTCGGACGTCCCGGATCTGGCGGTGGATCGAAACGGAAGAAACCGAGATCCTTCGAGCAGGACAGTGTCGGAACGTAACGGAATTGAAACGAGAATAAACGATTGAAAGGAGAGTAGCGCTCGCGCATATACTCGAACGTAGGCTGTCGTCGATGACGACGAGCCTCGTCGTAGACGTTCTCGAAGTACTAGACGAAATCGGCGAAGATTCTCCTACTGCTTAAAATTACAAGTAAACGACTAGTTTGTCGATAGTCCAATGTACCTTCAACTTGAACGGATTGACTATTTAACGGTGGGTTTAGACTATCGACCAGCGCTGTCCTAGTTTCTTCACTTCGTGTGTAAATAGTTTACAAGAGAGTACGATAGGAGGCAATAATAGGTTCTCTTTACGGATAGTCGATTGACAGATTTCTCGGATAAACGGTACAAGTGTGTGTGTTCACTCGGTCGACATTCGCGAACAGCTCGAACGACCGTTCGACCCCTCTTCTTTTCAACCAACCCCCCACCCCCCTCCCGATAATTTGTCACTGTGTTTGTCCCTGAATCTGCGTCCGATGGAGGAATCGCGGGTGCATCGCGGATTGTGCTCGTTCGATACTCTTTGGTAATACTTAGCACGGTTCCCGTCGCGTCTCGTTGGCTTCGTGTGAATCGTCTCTCGGCCGACGAAGAGAAGAACAACGACGGAGAAACTCCGTGTGTGTGTGTGTGTGTGTGTGTTTCGGTGTGCGTGCGCGCGCGATAATCGACGGCACCGGGAATGTCTCGAGAAGGAAATGCAAAAAACGAAAGAACGGAGGTCGGAGACAGACACAGAGAGAAGAAAAGTTGAAAGGAATAAGCGAGATCGGCCGTGGAGAGAGAAAGAGAGAAAGCTTCTTGTGCGATCGCCGACAGTGTTCGGGGTACACGTTGACCAGTTTCGTTCGTCACGCGTGCGCGATCGGTTGATCCTCTAAAATCCTGTTTCGAGGGGATGCGTTGATTATCTGAATCGTTCAGTGTTCTCTTGCGTTTTTGATTGTCGTGTTCTGCGCCCCGAGGCCGCAACACTCCGGCTTTGTCTCTTTGCCTCTCTCCACCCGAACGATACACAGCGATGACAATATAGAGTAATCAATAAATGTTGATTCAACAGCAGCGGTGGCAGCAGCAGCGACAGCAGCAGCATCAATGGAAAAGATTTCTTCGTGAACACACGGCCAAAGTGACACGCCCTCACGAAATTATCGTGCTACACAGAGATCGGTCGCAGGATCGACGGTGAAATGTATCATTCGTTTGTTCGTTCGATTGGTCCGACGTATATGTACGCGCCGCCTGTCTGTCCCGAATTGGCCACGGTATTTCCGACATTCAGCGAGCACCGCGAATAGCTGCGGTCCCGTGCAGAGAACGTCACCGTGCTCCCCGCGAAACGATAGCGATTTTCGAGATTCTCCGACCGGCCGTTCGGTGGATCGCGATCCGACGATCATAGCTTCACGTTCGACGAGCCGTTGCAGTCTGCGATGTTGATGTGACGGACTGGCGTGGTTCGCTGTCAGTAGACCCAGGACACCGGCACCCATTGCGGTGTCGTATGGACCCGTTCGATCGCGGCCTCCAGCTGCGCGATCGTGTCCTCGATGTCGTTGTTCACGATGGTCAGGTCGAAGAAGTGCCCGTACACCTGCTTCAGCGAGTCCGATTCCTTCGCTAGTCTCTCCAGGCTGCCGTCGCACTGCAAACAAAATCAATTGCTGTTAACCAACTCTGTGTAACCTTTTGTTAGTTCAATGTACGCCATTTATCCCTTTGAAATCATTTAGATTGAAGACCGTGTTGATGTTATTCAGTTCTGTTAAAGTTATCGAGTTGTTGCGTTCGAAGTTCGACGAACGCTTGATTTCAAGAAATGGAATTGTGAATTGGCCCGCTCGTTCATGCGATTTGACAACTCTTGACTGTTTTTGTGGGGGTTTTTGAGGTGGAAAGTTCACGCCAATAAAACAGCTACCACATCCAAGACATGAAACACAACGAATCAAGGTTAGGTTCGCTCTCAGTGCGACCGACCTGCCCTCTACGACAATGGCAGACCTTGGCAGCTAACTTTCTTGCCAAATGCCGAGCCTCATACAGAAACAGATGGGTCGGAATCTGTTGGCAAGTTTAGGCACCGACGAGATACTTTTAAAGACTACCAGCCTTATGGGAGTTCGTGTCACCCGAATATTTCGGTGTTCTCCTGCGCCCTCTAGGATATATTCTGGCTCCAGCCAGAGAAACAGAAGGCCAGTGACGGAATTTCGTCGGTGCAGAAGACCACGAGAATAATCACGAAACCATATCGATTATTATTAAATGTTATATTCTCCGCCATATTTTAGACGACGTTTTGGCACTATTTTAATACTCTTTTTGTCGGTGGTGGAACTTCTAGCGATATGGTATGTCAGATCACTGTAAGTTCCCCGTTATCCCCGCGTTCACCTGCGCCTACTTACCGATATCGCTGAATAGCACAGGGGTTGGCAGTCTTTAACAGTATCTCGTCGGTGGTTAGAGCACCGACAAGAGAGTGTTAAAGACGTCCAGCCTTATGGGAGTTCGTGTCACCCGAATATTTCGGTGTTCTCCTGCGCCCTCTAGGATATATTCTGGCTCCAGCTAGAGAAACAGAAGGCCACCGACGGCATTTCGTTGGTGCAGAAGACCACTGAGGAGATTCTCATCGCGACACATCGGTGAGAAGGCGAATAATCACGAAACCATATCGATTGTTATTAAATGTTATATTCTCCGCCATATTTTAGACGACGTTTTGGCACTATTTTAATACTTTTTTTGTCGGTGGTGGAACTTCTAGCGATATGGTATGTCAGATCACTGTAAGTTCCACGTTATACCCGCGGCTACATACTGGTATTGCTGAATAGCACAGGGCCTGGCAGTCTTTAATAGTATCTCGTCGGTGGGTAAAGTCAGAGACAACAGACCAAGGAATTCCAACATGTGGCTCGAACTAGAGGCTCCTTCCCCACTTAGAGTACAGATACAGTGACTCAAATAATTGATCAAATGTTCGAAAGAAAAGAAAATAAATCGCACTACACTTCCCCTTGTACGATGCTTGAGACTGTTGATATATTTTTAAAAACTGTTATTGCGTCGGCGCTTCACGTTAGTTTCACCTCTGTTATCGTACACAGCGGATGTGTACTACGTATTATATTCAACGTCTCATTTGATCAATTACACTGTCCAACAGCCAAGAATTGTTTCGATTTTCACTATGAGATTCTTATAGAGTTTTTTGCGCTGATTCCGAATCTGCCCTTAGTTTCCCCCCTAGACGTATAGTTTTTGAGGAATTTGATTTTGAAAAAAGACAGATTTTTCAACTTTAAACAAATCTTGCGATGTTATCATAGAAGATTTTGAAGTGTTCTTTACAGCGAATGATTCTGTAGACTTTCTCGAATACCGTGATATTCAATATTAATACATTATGAATGTTTAAACATGTATAAAAAATCATTAAAGATGGAGAAACACCACATTTGCACCAATTTTTGAATTTATGGAGATAAAAGTCTGCTCTATCGTGTGATATAGTTCGATTTTACGTTGGTCCCTTATTTTTTAAGATGAACTGAAAAATAATCTCAAAAACTGGTGCAAAAGTGGTGTCTCTACATCTTCAATGATTGTTTAAACATGTTTGAACATGCATAATGTATTAATATTGGATATCACTGTATTCGAGAATTCTATTTGATTCCGCTTTCTAAAATTCGTCAACAAAAATTGAAAATTTAACAAACATCTAGTAATGGTCTCTCGATGGAAGTCAAAGATCACTTCAAGGTTATGTTGTTAATGCGCCTTAGAGTCAACTAGAATATGCAAGGAAAAGAAATATAAATTCACAAAAAAAAAAAATCGGTGATCTTGAAAACTCCGGAAATCATAACCTTGAAAAAAAAATTAAATTTGCAAAACATTCACCTTGTTATGTCATCAAAAATAAAAGAACTATTTAGCGTGCCTACATTTAGATGGACCACCCTGTATAGGAGGAGAGTCCCCTCTAACTTTTCACTCAAACCTGAACTGTCTCGCATGTTTATTTTTCAAATAATAATAATAATGAAATCAATGTTTTTCGAAAACGTTGCGCGATGGAGCAATTTTACTTTCATATTTGGTTTTAGAAGGAGAAATTATTGTACAGTGTTATACAGAGTGATTATAATTAGCGATACAGACAATTTAAGTTAAGGGTACCGTTCGGAATGCTTTGAGAGAGACAGGGAATTTCTGGTTAAGTGGAAGTGCTGAAGCTTCATAATCTCGTCAATGCTCGATTAATCGTCTAACTAGTTAACCCCGTGGCAATAGTTTAGCTTCATCCCCAGGAGATTAACGATCGATGCACGGTACTTACGTCGGTCATGTTCTGGAATACTGGAGCAGCGATGAAAACGACATAAGGCGCAAATTCTGCAGTGCGTAACACTTTCAAGGCTTGTGGTTCGACATCCAATATGGCTACCCTTCCCTCTTCATGGATTTTACGAATCGTTTCGAGCTTCGTTCCGTACATGGCATCTTCGTGTGTGCCTATATAACAAATAATATTATTCAATCATTTACACTAACAATTCTTCATGAAACTGCGCTGTTCAAAATGGCTTTATTCCTCACCGTATTCGAGGTATTCATTGTCTGCTATGTCAGCCATCATTTCTTCGTGCGATACGAAATAGTAATTGCGACCATTCTCTTCGTCGTTCCGCGGAGGCCTCGTTGTATCTGTGAAACAATATTCCATAAATTGGTTATGGTTAATTAATAGATTTTATGAATTTATGACCAAAACGAGTAGGTGTAATTTAGAACAGTAAAAACATTAGAAGAATTTAAAGATACTATTAGTTATAGCCCATTAATCGTATTAAGAAAGAAAATAAATTTCTATCTCACTCCAGATTGTTGCGATTCAAGTAGAAAACTTTGATTTTGTTTAAAGACCCGCTGTCTATTAATTAATAATAGTACAAGATTAATTACTTCGGAGGAGGAGAACAGCCTTGAAAGGAACATGCTAGTTTATGTTATTGATATTACAGTTGAAAATAAATTGCTTAACAGTTTCTACTTCTGACTACACTTTAAACTAACTCTCGCTGTTGAGAAATTATTCAAAGGACGCAATTAACGTGTTCGTGACCAGCATCGCATACAGTGGATCCAAGATGTTAATATTTCGACTACAAGAATCAAATTTATTTGTAACTTTTCTATGATAATATCTTTTCTTATATTTTACAGGTCGAATCTAAACAAAGACACCATCAGAAACGTCCTCCTCTTCTTTAAATCCATCGATCCATACGAACTGTTATAATTTCATTCTATTGTCTCTCACCCTAATCTAAATTTGTCAATGTTAAGTATAGGCCTTTTTACAAATTCCATGTCAAATCTACATAATAAAACCAAGTGTAAACCATGTGGTCGCTAATGACTTCGCTGTTAACCCTTAGCACACGAGTGGTGACTCTTAGAGTCGCTAAAAATTGCTGTACCATTATTTATTATTTATATAGTCTCGTTTTAAGGGTCTGTTTATACTGGAATATTTCTGACGGAATATATCCGAACAGACAAATGCATTGAAGAATATCTGTCTGGTCGGATGTACCCCGTGGGAAATATTCCAGGGGTAAACTTTACCTTGCCGGACTCAAAATTTGTGTCTTTCTATTTAGTATTTGGTATGCAATTCAGTAGATTTGTACCCTGGGCGGCTGTAGTTGAAGTTTCGATCCTGTAGGATCAATGGTTCAGGAGTTACGCTTGATTAAAGTTGTTCATTATTCAGTGTTTTTGACAGCTAAGGGCGTAGCCATGTTGGATCGCGCGTCGCTTACCGAGCAGAACCGCTAGATGGCGGCACGAGCACACTACAAGCCAATATGGAGGCGCCCTAACCTGTCAAAACACTGAATAATGAACAACTTCAAGCAAGCATAAGTCCTGAACCATTGCATTATTCGGAAGCATACAGCTGCGACAGCGAAATGCTGCGGACTTTATGCATTTATGACAAAACTGGAAAGACTCTAGAGGCATCGAAGGACGTTATTGTGTTGTTCTCGAATTTACAAGATGATTAAAATAGAAAATATATTTTCACTTGGGTAATTTTGATTTTGCATAAATATCCACAGGCTATACAGAGTGAGTCTTGTAACGTGGCGATCTCAAACAACTCGTAAGTTATTTGTTGTACAAAAGAAAATGTTCAAACAAATGTTGCATGGTTCCTAGGGGGACATACAGTGCTGCAATCTGATTTTTGTTACTTCGATTTTTTATCAAGATATGACGATCACCTTCAGTTTTTTAAATAGAATGCCCAATATTTTTGATCGAACTCGGACGAAGCACAAAATTCTCCGTAAAAAAGTATCGACCTTCATATGTTATAAATCTAATAGTTAACGAGATATTATCGAAATAATTTTCCATACCAGACCATTTAACAGTCCAGTTAAAATTCAAACAACAATCGCAATACCCGCTATATATTATCAGCATTAACGCATGCCCGTGCTGCCATCTAGCGGTTCTGCTCGGTAATCGGCGCGCGATCGCCACGACAAACCAATATGGCGGCGTCCTAACCTGTCAAAACACTGAATAATGAACAACTTTAAGCAAGCATAAGTCCTGAACCATTGATCCTACAGGATCGAAACTTCGACTGCAGTCGCCCGAGGCACAAATCTACTGGATTACATACCAAGTGCATCATAATTTATAGGAGAAAGGCACAAATTTTGAGTCCGGTACAGTAAAAAGCACCCTATTCCAGTATAAACAGGCTCTAAAGCGGTAGACTCGTTTCCAGAATTGCAAGGGTGCGGGAGGCGCGTTTGCATTTCTCGGTAATACACAGATGGGATTTTTCAGTAGTCAAAAGCTAGATAAAAAATCAATCTAGGCCATGATCGCCCTCGAAACTCCAATTTTTACGTTTACAAGAAGTAATTTGCATTATTCGGCAGCATGTAGCTATGAAAATAGCAGTTGTATGCTTCCGAATAACACAAATTACTTCTTGTAAACGTAAAAATAGAACTTTTGTGGGCAATAGCGGCCTAGATCGATCTATTATCTAGCGTTTTTAACTACTGAAAACCCCCATTTTTGTATTATCGAGAGATAAGAACGCGAATCCAGCACCCTTGCGATCCTGAAAAAGGGAGTCTGCTCCCTTAACGCGATCACGTTAAAATAAACGGGAAATAAATAGATAAATAATAAATAAGACGATACATTGCGTTTAGTGGAATATTGTAACAATTATAAAAATATGGTAAAGGCTGTTTTCTACTTACGTGGAATAGGATAGGCGTATTTGTCGGGATGCTTCGCGATGATCGTATTTTTTATATGCCGACGACCAACACCATGAGCTCCTAATAAGACTAGTGTTTTCCGTTGGAATGCAGGATCTGTTGACACGATCGATAAATATTAACCATACATCGATAACGCTACGACATACGTATACAGGGTGTCTCAAAATTCCTTCATCATCCGGAAATTGTTTCTGAGATCATTTGAGGCGACATTTTCCGTTGCAAAAATGACGTCCGCAGCTACAGCGAACGGAATCCGACTCGGCGACAGGTCCCGCTTGGCGCGGCGACGCCATTGGCCGAGCCAGAATCAATCCGCTGTAGTCGCGCTCTGATTGGTCCGTGTTTTTCGTTAATAACTCGCAAACAAAGCCGCGGACGCCGTTTTTTCAAAGGAAAATGTTGCTTCAAATGATCTCGGGAATCTTCCATTTCCGGATGTCGAAGGAATTTTGAGAAAATCTGTATACTGAGCTGTTTTTCCAAGTTGGAGACAAATGTTTCACTTACACGGAAGTTTGACGACCTCCTCGTAGGTGACCAGATCCAGCTGGTCAAATACTGCGTTGTGTTTAGCGAGATACTTATCCTTGTATTGCTTCTTTTTTCGGCCAAATATTGAGCAATTCACTGGAAACGTGAAACATTCGTTAATCACATATCTCCGACTAATCGAGGACTTAGAGACCGGTTATAAAATATTCTGCGAGGAAACAGATCCTGGTCCAATTTTTCCACAACTTCAAAAATCTCCGTAGAGTGTTTTACCTATGTCGTAGTTTATGCTGCATTACCAAACAACAGAACTAACAAACAAACTAACAAACGAATCATCGAAATTGTTTTTAACTCATCAACCGCAACATATTCGTCCGTATTCGTCAAATAGCTAATAAACAAAATCAAACTCGAATAGAATTCTTCAAATGTTTTCTCTAATGCTATCGGTCAGCTTCAATGAGCCATGTTATTCTTTTTTTGCACTACGTTACACGATCTTTTAATCAACCGTAACTCTAGCGTAATTATTTACAGAAAAATGTTCAACTGTAAAGAGAACAATGTATGCAAGCTGTTCTTGAAACACGGGAACGACGTTGGAAAAATGGATTTAGTTGTTGCAAAGCGTTGTTGAGGATTTAAACAATTTTTCGGCATCTCGAAATCGTGGAATTCAAAGTCATTTTAAAAAATCCATTCTTACAATTTCTTCCATACATTAACACGTTAACTATCGTACGAGAATTTGTTGATACAATTTTGAAAATCTTTTGTAACTGTTGAACGTATGTACAATTTGAAAATCGTACAAAATCGTTAGAAATCGTTCAAAACGAATAACTTTTTCAAAATTGGACTCGACAGCTTAAATTTCTTTGAGACGTTAATTTACAATGTGTAAATTGTTATTGGTCGCGATTGCGAAGAAACACTTAAAATTCGCAATTTTTAAATGTTTTATCTGTAATGAAAATTCACAGAATTTTACAAAATTAGAATTTCACAGAATTTATAAATTAACAAAGTAAGTTATATACATGCACAAATTTTCATCGAAATCGATTAAGGTTGTTATAAAATATAAATGATTGAAAATAGGAAAAATTACAAACCCTAAATTCAATCATTTTTACATCTTACAATGCCCATAGCTTTGTTATGGGTAAA
The DNA here is from genome assembly GCA_028455805.1 of Lasioglossum figueresi. Classification (NCBI taxonomy): domain Eukaryota; kingdom Metazoa; phylum Arthropoda; class Insecta; order Hymenoptera; family Halictidae; genus Lasioglossum; species Lasioglossum figueresi. Next base: position 2,983,640 of record CM052188.1, on the reverse strand, counting down.
CCGATTTCAAAAAAACTTTGTACATGTATATAACTTACTTAGGTTTACAAAATACATTTTTTAAATTTTCATCACAGGCACAGATAAAAAATTAAAAAATCTTGACCTTCACTTTTCCCTTCGAAATTTCGACCAACAATAATTTAAACATAAATTATTAATACGTCAGCTGGTAAACTAATTTTTCTAACGTCTCAACAAAAATTCAAGTTGTTAGGTCCAATTTTGAAAAAGTTATTTGTTGTTAAATGGCGTATGAATACATCCACTGTAGATTAATTTTGCATCAACAACATCATTTTTTATTATTTTAGTTTAATTTTCTACATTGATCTAGACTGGTTCTGGAATAGATTTAGATATGACAATGTTTAAACCTCCTACGTCCTTCATTTCACGAACTGAATTTGTTCGGAGTTTTCAAGGTCACCGATATTTTGTTTTCTTGTGAATGTACATATTTTTCCTTGAATATTCTAGTAGACATTAAGACGCATTTAGACATATTAATAACATAACCTTGAAGTAACCTTTGACTTGTCTGACTTGACAAGTCTGAAATCTTAAGTCTGAAAGCTTAATTGTTAATATAAAATTTGTAAGCCATCTGTCACTTGCTTATTAATAAGTTTTCCTTAAATGTTCAAAATGATGACCTTCCACAGATATGAATTTTTTAAAACGATCGATGACAAATTGTAATGATTAAACTGGGGATCTTTATGCAATTATGACATTTGAAAATTTTCAAAAAATGGTACGATACATAATACAATAGAATATAGTACGATTTTAATTTATTCCAGATCTAGAAAGGCTACTACAATGGAAAATACGAGATTCTATTTTATTCGGCTTTCTTAAAATTCGTCTACGAAAATTGAGAGTTGCATAAACAAAGTTCACTTCAAGGTCGTATGATTGACATCTCTGAATGCGTCTTAATGTTAACTAGAATATGCGAGGAAAAGAAATATACATTTACGAGAAAACAAAATATCGACGACCTTCAAAACTCTGGGTAAAATGACCTCTGAGAAAAAATAATATTTGCAAAGCATTCACACATTCACAAATTGACACAGTGGTAAAAGATCGACGAAACAACAAAGTAAACCGTCATTTTTCGATGTTTTTTAACTGAAATTGATGAGTTAACATTTACAACTTAGGTATTTCGGTTGTGTTTCGCATTAAAAAAATAAAAGTCGCGAAGTTTCAGGCAAATTTACTTAAAAATAACAGAAAAGTGTAACTTGTTTCGGGCAAACTGTGTCGAATTTATACAATGGACGGATGAGGGTTAATTTTTATTAAACGTAATCCCGGTGAAGTAAAAAACAACACTAAAATGATAAGAAACGTTTTGTCGAGTCGCCGAAGACATGTTTTTAATGCAAAACAAGGCAACGTGGAAAATTTAATTTAATTTAACGATAAGAAATGTTTTGTCGAGTCGCCGAAGACATGTTTTTAATGCAAAACAAGACTACATGGAAAATTCCAATCCAATTTCACCGATTGTCCCAAGTTCAGCCAGTTCGGATGCAAGAAATTACTTATCTGAAGAAAGATAATTTCGTTTGACAGTGAGCGTGTTAAAAGGTACTCCTGAATAGAACCAGAAAGTCGATTAGAATAGATAAAGAATACATTGTCGACGACAGAAATTATTCCGTGAACATGTACAGATGAAAATAAAACAGAAGAGATAGTTTGTACAGTAAAGTCGCGTTTACTCTCCAACAGCCGTGTTCTGCACGGAGAGTGATCGTATAGGGACACTATTTTTTATTACTGCGTCCACCGCGCCGACCGCGCCGAGACTTCAATAGAGAGCCGAACATAGACAAGGACAGAATGGAATACGAATCGTGTGGCCAAAAGCGTATCGGTGTGAACCACTACTAATCGAATGTACAAAAACCTCTTTATTTTTTTATGGGACTTTCACTAACTTATTTCTGGCATTTTTCTGATTAAAATAAGACCAAACATGATATAATTTCAACCATATTTCGTGGTTTAATCGACGACGAAAGTTTCGGTGGCAAGGAAGGACAGCGTATGGGAAAGAAAGAGACTTCGGCTGTGTTCTGCACGGAGAAATACCGCGCCGAAGGTACAAATGAAGCCGAACGTAGAAAAGGACAGCATGTAAACACGAATTGCGCTGTCCTTCCTTGCACCAGAAACTTCCATCGTCGATTAAACTACTAAATACAATTGCAATTATATCGTGTTTGGGCTTGTTTTAATCAGGAAAGTGCTAGAAATAAGTTAGCGAAAGTCCGATAAAAAAATAGTATGGGAAAGAAAGAGACTTCGGCTGTGTTCTGCACGGAGAAATGTCGTGTGTGGGGACACTATTTTTTACGACTGAGTCTACCGCGCCGATCGCGCCGAAGGTACAAATGAAGCCGAACGTAGGAAAGGACAGCATGTAAACACGAATTGCGCTGTCCTTCCTTGCGCCGGAAACTTCCATCGTCGATTAAACTACTAAATACAATTGCAATTATATCGTGTTTGGTCTTGTTTTAATCAGGAAAGTGCCAGAAATAAGTTAGCGAAAGTCCCATAAAAAGAAATAATGAAAATTAACAAGTTTTGAACATTCGATTCGTGGTGTCAATGTAGTGGTGTACACCCGATATTCTCGAGCCGAGATCAATCACCGGCGCGGCGTTGGCCGGCAGTGGAGTGGGTAGGCACTGGACAGTGATCGTACATCCGATACCGGATAGTAACTGCGACTTTACTGTATTATATAAATATAATATTAGATGATTGCATAATTTCGTGCCCGATTTTCATAGATGTCGCAAACTATACTGCTCGGCGGAGTGTAGAAAAAGTTATATAGATAGTTATATACAATAATTACATATATATATAATTAATTGTAATTAAAATTTATAATTAATTATAACTATATATAGATAGTTATATATAAAAAAGTGATATAATTGTAGAATTCTACAATTAAAACAGAATGGTGACACATATTGATAATTGATTAATAAAACTGTATTCTTTAAAATTTAACTTTTGAATTTATGCAATCATCTGATATATGTTATATAATTGCTATGACATTCATAACGCACGTTCCTTTAATTCGATCAGAGTGTGACGTGTGAGAAATATATATATATATAGATATATAATATATTTATAATATAGGCTGTATTTCAAACACTTAGCAGTCTCTATGCTAGTCAGCATCCTCCTCGAAACGTTCGAACAATTAGCATTGTACGCGCGCAAATAGAAGTATAAAGAGCTACACCGTAGAAATATGTCAATCTCCGTGTAAGCGTATTCTTGTCTAAATGGTAAAAGAGATTTCATTCAGTCAGCCAGTTTACATAGAAGCCATAACCATAAGGAGGGAAGTGGGATTCCCACAGTGAGATGGGTGTTCCAGCAGGTCACAAGATAAAAGAAGAGGACTACCGGGTAGTCTAATGCGTAGACCTTGAAAACTGGTGTCGCGATCAGAGCACGATCATGATGACTTTGAACGAATTCGCGATACTCACCCAACACACACCGATCCCCGACTCATTTTTACAAATGGCCCTGCTTTAACGCCTTACTTACCGGCCACCATTTCACAATACTGAAACAAATCCACGGACTCTCCTAAAAATGTACTTCCCTGAAACGGGCGATTCCTGGCGCGATTTCAAGAGTTAGTCAACCAAAATGTATACCAAAGGTGGGCATTATTTGGCGAAACAAATATTTCAAATACTATTGGATAGTTTAGATTTTATTTTGCTTAAAGAAAATAGTATTTTAAATGAGATGTACAATTTCGAAAATATAATATTTCCATTTGAACAATCTGAACCTGAAAATAAAATATTTCTGCTTCAACAATTTGATCCACAAAATAAACAATTTTTTTTTACAACCGAAACACGAAATAAAATATTTTACTTTTTGCATTGTTATAATACTCTGAGAAACCGTATACACATACAGTGTATCCTATCGTTAAGAAACGATAAACACTCATAAATGTATTGAATTCGAACCATTAATTTCAGTAATATTTAAAATTGAAATTGAAAACAAAGACGAAATACAAATATTTTCAATATTCTTCAAATAAAATACTATTTTCAAAAATTACTGCCTCAAATAAATTATCTTAATCTCAAAAATTACTGCATCAAATCAAACATTTTATTTTCAATCTTGTACACATACTTTAAAATAAACAGGATTATTTACTATGCACTATTTAAAATACTATGTTCCTCAGCATTGAATTCGAACCATTAATTTCAGCAATAATATTTAAAATTGAAATTGAAAATAAAGACGAAATTCAAACTTTTTCATTATTCTTCAAATAAAATACTATTTTCAAAAATTACTGCCTCAAATAAATTATCTTAAATTCAAAAATTACTGCATCAAATCAAACATTTTATTTTCAATCTTGTACACATACTTTAAAATAAACAGGATTATTTACTATGCACTATTTAAAATACTATTTTCCCCAGCATTGAATTCGAACCATTAATTTCAGTAATAATATTTAAAATTGAAATTGAAAATAAAGACGAAATGCAAACTTTTTCAATATTCTTCAAATAAAATACTATTTTCAAAAATTACTGCCTCAAATAAATTATCTTAATTTCAAAAATTGCTGCATCAAATAAAACATTTTATTTTCAAAGTTGTACACATACTTTAAAATAAACAGGATTATTTACTATGCATTGTTTAAAATACTATTTTCCCCAGCATTGAATTCGAACCATTAATTTCAGCAATAATATTTAAAATTGAAATTGAAAATAAAGACAAAATGCAAACTTTTTCAATATTCTTCAAATAAAATACTATTTTCAAAAATTACTGCCTCAAATAAATGATCTTAAATTCAAAAATTACTGCATCAAATAAAATATTTTATTTTCAAAGTTGTACACATACTTTAAAATAAACAGGATTATTTACTATGCACTATTTAAAATACTATTTTCCCCAGCATTGAATTCGAACCATTAATTTCAGCAATAATATTTAAAATTGAAATTGAAAATAAAGACGAAATACAAACATTTTCATTATTCTTCAAATAACATACTATTTTCAAAAATTACTGCCTCAAATAAATTATCATAATTTCAAAAATTACTGCATCAAATCAAACATTTTATTTTCAAAGTTGTACACATTCTTTAAAATAAACAGGATTATTTACTATTTAAAATACTATTCTCCCCAGCACTGATGTATGTGTCTCAAAACTCCTTTTGAGTTATCAAGGTCACCTTCAGCTATTTGTAGGCGAACCAATTTTTTTACACCATGGTTCAAGGAGAGCTCTTTGATGATTTTATCAAATTTTTTGTCAACTTTTTTCTCCCCAGAGTTATCAAGGTCACCTTCGGATATTTGTAGGTGAACCTACCATTCTTTTACACCCATCTGTTAAGCACCACAAAAAAGTGTTTCTTCTTCTCTTCTTCGTCTGAATCAACAAAAAAATATCATTTACCTTGATTGAATCGATGCTTAAAATGATGTCCACTTCGGTGTCCTACTTTTCTGATCTTTTTAGATACGCAAAAATATATTTCGCATGATGTCTGCCAAATTCGTCTTGGTATACCCTAAAAGATGGGCGTGAAAAATTGTCTACCTACAAAAAATTGAAGGTGACCTTGACAACTTTGGAAGAAAGGGTTGACGAAAAATTTGGTACAATCATCTTGAAGCTCTCCTTGAACCATGGTATAAAAAAATCGTGGGTTCACCTGCAAAAACCTGAAGATGACCTTGATAACTCTGTGAAAAAATTTGGTGCTCATCTGAAGGTCTCCTTGAAGAATAATCTAAGCTTTGTGGGTTCACCCTGTGCATTGGAGACTAGATAATTCTGAACGACAAAGAAATCCTGATCGCAACAACCGCAGAATGCGTATCGCAGTGCAAGGAATGAATCTGAATGAAAAGAAGCGATCTACCGTCGCGAAACTGCAAATTGAAGTTAGTTTCGCCGAGCCATCTCACCCCGAATTGCTATAGATGATCCAATTAGTGCTCAGATGGTTCGTTAGTCGCTTTCTTTTTTTCTGCGAGAAGAACAACGGAGTTCTACAGGGTGTCTCAAAAATTCCTTCGACATCCGGAAATGGGAGGTTCCTGAGATCATTTGAAGCGACATTTCCCTTTGAAAAAATGTCGTCCGCGGCTTTGTTAAGGAGTTATTAACGAAAAACACGGACCAATCAGTGCGCGGCTGGACGGAGTCCGACTCGGCGATAGGTCCCGCTTAGCGCGGCGTCGCCATTGGCCGAGCCAGAATCAATCCCCTGTAGCCGCGCTCCGATTGGTCCTTGTTTTTCGCTAATAACTCGTAAACGAAGCCGCGGACGCTTTTTTTGCAAAGGAAAATGTCGCTTCAAATGATCCCAGGATCCTCCCATTCCCGGATGTCGAAGGAATTTTGAGACACCCTGTAGATTATTTAAAACCTTCCTGTATTTAATGTGAAATAAGTAATTCAGATTATTTTACAAACAAGCGTCAGTCTATCCAAATTTTTGGCCATTTTTCCAATAATATATACCCAAAGAAATAAATCTGGTATATAATTCGTTCCTGAAGATTCTCTTGAAATGATCTCAGGAATCTTTCAACGAAATACAACATTTTTTAGTTGAACGTTTCGTGATGGATGTTTCCAATATTATTCAGAAAAATGTAGAATCCTGTTTGAACAGGCTTCCGGTCGGTAAAGCGTTAACAGCGGGAAATTTTCCTGGGGAATGAAAATCATTGACGAATGAATTCTGAAACATGGAGCAGAGATGAAGCCTCCTCGGATTTTTTCCCCCGAGGACTCGCGAAATGAAAAATCACCTGTAAATCAATTTATCATTTGTTCTGTCGCCATACTCGAAAGTTAGATTGGTGGTGCGAGCACGTTGAAAAATTTGACACACGATTCTTTGCGTAAGATTTCTCGGTTGTCCGACATTTTGGAAGCTCGTCGCCGAACAGATTTCGGGTGATCGTCGAATGGTAAATTGGACGGTGAATCGTCGACGTTGATCCCCGATTGATAATCGAAAGCCGAAACTCTCGTTCAAACTTTCATCATGATGATGCTGTGACGATGTGCTTGCGAGTGGAATCGTGTGAGACAAGCGTAAGTGCATGAAACGTAGCGAGAGCATGCATCGAAGCACGCCGCGGGAAAACATATTTCGTGTGACGAAGAGTATCTTGCTGTACACAATGATCAAGTTAAGCAAAGAGACTCTACCACCGCTTCGTCGATGTTCACGGACAAAAAGTGTTCTCGTCTCTGTCTATGGAACAGTGTGTCCTACGAGTTGCCAATAAAACTTGCGTTTCTCGGGTCAAACGTTAAACAATCTTCGCTAATGTTTGCGTTACCCGATCAGGGCCGTGCCGTGCTATGATACAGAGAGGCGCAATAAACAGCGAAATCAAAATATTAGGTTAGAACGAAAGTTCGTGGCGTTTTTACATCAAGATTTAAAGATAAAATTAAGATATTTGATCATAGGTTTATTGAATAACATGATAAGTCACCTAAAAAGTGACAAAAAGTAATAGAAAAGAATGGTAAATATGTCATTGAACATATCCAGGGCAAACTTTACTGTACCGGACTCAAAATTTATGCCTTTCTTCTATAAATTAATTTCTATTCGGTATGTGAGCCAGTAGACTTGTACCAGGAGAATCTATAAATCGAAGTTTCGATCCTCCAGGATCAATGGCTCAAGAGTTATGGTTGCTTGAAGTTGAGCAATTTGCAAAATATAATATAAAGATAAAATAAAGATATTTAATCATAGGTTTATTGAATAACATGATAAGTCACCTAAAAAGTGACAAAAAGTAATAGAAGAGAATGGAAAATATGTTATTGAACATATGCAGGGCAAATTTTACTGTACCGGACTCAAAATTTATGGCTTTCTTCTATAAATGATTATCTTTTTGGTATGCGAGCCAGTAGACTTGTACCAGGAGAATCTAAAAATCGAAGTTACGATTCTATAGGATCAATGGTTCAAGAGTTATGGTTGCTTGAAGTTGAGCAATTTGCAAAAAATAATATAAAGATATTTAATCATAGGTGTATTGAATAACATGATAAGTCACCTAAAAAATGACAAAAAGTAATAGAAGAGAATGGAAAATATGTTATTGAACATATCCTGGGCAAACTTTACTGTACCGGACTCAAAATTTATGGCGTTCTTCTATAAATTAATTTCTATTTGGTATGTGAGCCAGTAGACTTGTACCAGGAGAATCTATAAATCGAAGTTACGATTCTGTAGGATCAATAGATCAAGAGTTATGGTTGCTTAAAGTTCAGCAATTTGCTGTGTTTTTAACAGGTAAGCGCGCCGCTAGGTGGCAAAACGGGCGCACGGTAATATCTTGTATAATTTTATGTTTGAGTTTTAATGTAAAAACGCTACGAACTTTCGTTTCAACCCAATACAATTTGAATCATTCGATAATTAAAAGTCTGTACGCAGGATGACGCAAGAGAAGAATAAATTTGAAATGAACTTCTTCGTATTCGTAAATTTTCTGCAGTTTTTCTTTTTAAATCACAATCGAAGGTTATATTAAAGAAAAATCAACCGCACGGCCCTGTACTCGATGCGATCTAACAAAGAAAGCGAACTCGTTTCGTAGGAAAGAGATCTTAACATGGACAATTGCCTAGTGAAAATTGACTAGAGACAGTTTGGGCGCATTCGTCGACAAAATATCGGCACAGCTTCGATAATACAAAACAAAGATTTCCAACTGTTATGTATCCTTAAATTTCAAACTATTCTTAATTTGTTTTAAAAAATTTGTTCACAGACGCAATTCTAGTAACCCTTGAAGATGATCTGAATGTAGATCGAAACGTCAGAGTTACTTTAGTAATTTGCAAAATGGCTTTGTAAATTAAGTAACAAATGATCGAACCCTTGCGCCGAAAGCATTGACAATTTTATTAAAGATTTTCAACGCTCAGATCACTGGAAGCTAGAAAAATCTTCAAAACAACAATTTCTATGCGAAAACAAAAATTGTCCGAATTAATCGCAAGATACGTCACTAATTTTAACCCTTTGCACTCGCAGCTATTTTAAATCGAAAATTAAACATAACTTCCATCCTAGAATAATCCCATTTTACATGATTTTTATCTTTTCATGGATCTGAAATTGATATACAGTAATTCTTCAATCGGTGTCCGGGGTCGCTTGTCCAAACTTCTTAATTCTCATTATTTTTTATGGGTCTTTCAGTGGCTCGTTCCTGGCATTTTTCTGATTAAAACAAGACCAAACACAATATAATTGCAATTGTATTTAGTGGTTTAATCGACGATGGAAGTTTCGTGCGCAAGGAAGGACAGCGCGATCCGTGTATACATTCTGTCCTTTTCTACGTTCGGCTTCCTTTGTACCTTCGGCACTATCGGCGCGGTAGACTCAGTCGTAAAAAAATAGTGTCACCACACACGACATTTCTCCGTGCAGAACACAGCCGGCGTCTCTTTCTTTCCCATACTATTTTTTTATCGGACTTTCGCTAACTTATTTCTGGCATTTTTCTGATTAAAACAAGACCAAACACGATATAATTGCAATTGTATTTAGTGGTTTAATCGACGATGAAAATTTCTGGCGCAAGGAAGGACAGCGCGATTCGTGTTTACATACTGTCCTTTTCTACGTTCGGCTTCTTTTGTACCTTCGGCGCGGTAGACTCAGTCGTAAAAAAATAGCGTCCCTATACACGATATTTCTCTGTGCATTAAACCACGAAATATGGTTGAAATTATATCGTGTTTGGTCTTATTTTAATCAGAAAAATGCCAGAAATAAGTTAGTGAAAGTCCCATAAAAAAATAAAGAGGTTTTTGTACATTCGATTAGTAGTGGTTCACACCGATACGCTTTCATTCTGTCCTTGTCTATGTTCGGCTCTCTATTGAAGTCTCGGCGCGGTCGGCGCGGTGGACGCAGTCATAAAAAATAGTGTCCCTATACGATCACTCTCCGTGCAGAACACGGCTGTTGGAGAGTAAACGCGACTTTACTGTACAAACTATCACTTCTGTTTTATTTTCATCTGTACATGTTCACGGAATAATTTCTGTCGTCGACAATGTATTCTTAATCTATTCCAATCTACTTTCTGGACACTAAAAAATAGTGTCTCTACACCATCGCCGTCCGTGGAGAACACGGCTGTTGGACACCGATTGAAGAATTGCTGTAATACCTGTTTGGTAATTGATTAGATACCAACATATTTTTAATAATGTAAATATTTTGAATGATGGCACAGCAATTTTTAATGGCGACTCTCCGAGTCACCACTCGAGTGCTAAGGGTTAACGGCTTTAAATAAGTTCGCCGTTTTGTGTGCGAACTATACAGTAAAGCCACGATCTAAGAAATCGGAAACTGCAGGATCGAAGAAAACGAATATCCCCTCCACGTGTCAAGCGTACATCGGTGTGAACCACCACTAATCAAATTATAAAAATTCTTTATTTTTCATTATTTTTATATGACACTTTTGCTAACTTATTTCTGTAATTTTTCTGGTTAAAATGACACTATACATTATATAATTTAATGATTAGATTGCGGATGTTTATGCAATTTGCAATTTTTGTAGTCGAATTCTAAGAAACTCGAATTTTAGATCTGAAATAAATTTGTACTAGAAGCAATTTTTAATTCGAAAATCAAGACATTTTTTTTTCAACCCAGATCATTTTTATTCTATATAATCTGTTTTGCATTGTGCACATCGAATTGAACCTGTTTTGGAATACAACAGTTGAGCTTTTCACAATTTATAGAATACAGACGAATTTAATAATGTCAAAACTGTTTCGAATAATGGTATAGCAATTTTTACTGGCGCCTCAGAGTCAAAGGGTTAAAATCGTACTAAACTCCGTCGTACTTTATATCCTAGCATTTCTTGAAAATTTTCAAAAGTCATAATTCCACAAAGATCCGCAGTCAATTAATGATAAACAAACGAGGGTTTTTCTTAGATCAAGGCTTTACTTAAATTGTTCTCGATTTACCCGTAAATGCGTACAGTCAGCAGGCTATGGATCACGACAAAAAATTCTGAAAATTTCTGCGTTGCGATCGAAGTTGAGCCCATAGATTGCGAGTTAATCTGTACAGGGTGTTTAAAAATTATCTTATTTCGTGACCACTATAGCGTGATTCTGCGCTTCTAAATCGATGGAAATCTGTTTCAAATATGAACCGTAAAATTCACCATAACATTGAGTCCCATGGACAAACTTATTTTTTATTTCATCGTACTCATCGCAATAAACAAAAGTCTCTTACAAAACGACTTAAAAGTTTCGTAATATATTTTATTCCATATGTCTACAGGGCGTTCCAAGATGGTATACACGTGGAGGGGATGATTCTACATGAGAAAATATAAAACAATTTTTTTTTCATTTATATCCTCCTTTCTGAGAAATTTGAGTTTGAAAATTCGACGAATTGTCTTCTTTTTTTTAGTGAATTGATTCAACTCATTCTACTTCTTAAGAATGCTAGACACGCGAACTAGTTAGATTGTTAGTGAGTTTTCTCGAAAACAACGCGTCAAATGAAAATTTTTTATTATTTTCCACTGTATAATAATCCCCTCTATGTTTAACCATTTTGAGACGCCCTGTAGACGTATGGAATAAAATAGTTGGCGAATCTTTAAAGTCGTCTTCTAAGAGAACGGTTGAATTTGGATCTACAGTTCCTTCGGGACATTTGATAATAAAATCAATGTTTTATTAAAAAACAATTTTCACCTTGGGATTCGATGTTAAGATGAATGTTGCGGTTAATTTTTGTAACAAATCTTCACCTGCCTAGAGGTGCAGAATCACACGCTACAGTGGTCGCGATGCATAATTTTGAAACAGCCTGTACTTTGATATTACCAGCTACTGCAGGATGAGAATGTTGGTCAACTGTTGCGCTGGCGTTTAGCACAATACGTGTTTCACCAGCATGGTAGTTAGCTCTATCGGGATCTCTAATATCACGGGGCACTAATATTACCAAGGTACACTGTCTGATTAAACTCGTTCGAATTTGGTGTGCGAATAATCCGGTATTCGCGCCGGATCGATCTCTCGGATCCTGGGAACCAGACATTCTTCCTGTGTGTTTCATGTAAGAAGCCAGTTTACTTGCTTGAAATGATCGGCAAGGAACATAATACAATGACACCCCCGCGGTTGTACGCGGTTCTGGAACAGCGGCGAACGTTTTCAACCGGATTACGTGTAACATGCCCATACAATCATTCCTAATATCGAATATCAATCAGTAATTAATATGCATAGGACTCGTAACAGAAGCTTACACACAGTAACAGTAATTCGATCGAACAAAGCGTTAATGTCTGTGAGTACATCTCGAGTCGAGTCGAAAACTAAAACTTTCGGTTCAACTTCTCCTTGCGTAGCCAGAAATTCTCGCCCTTTCCCTATGCGATCCAGTAGATTTGGGCGAGTACATTCCAAAAATCCTAGTTTCGATCCTAGGAGACCAATGGTTCAAAAGTTATCGGTGTTTAAAGTTGAGCGATTTTCAGGTTTTTTTTGCAAGCACGCGGTGATGTCGATAACGTAGATTCCACCCCGTCCCACATACTAACCTAACCCTGCACAAGCTTCTCGCGACACCGCTGTTTGGACGATTTCTGAATCCAACATGGCGGCGAAATTGCCTGTTAAAATTACTGCGAATCGCTCAAGTTTAAACATTCATAACTAGACAGTGGATTTGATTACAGGACAGCGCATTTATGACAAAAACGAGTAGGTGTAATTTCTTAATACTGTTATATTAGTTTTAACCCACACATTAACCAAACTGAAAAAGAAAATACACTTCTATTTCACTCGAGTTTGTTGCAAATCAGGTAGAAAGCTTTTATTTTTCATAAAGATCCGCTGACTACTTATAATTAGACTCCGGATCTTTATGCAAAATAAAAAGTTTGTGCATCAAAAGCAAAACACAGGAGCTCAATATGAAATATTTTTCACTAATAATTTTAATGCAGTAAAAATAATATGCTAATACTCTTAAAGTCTTTGAATCTTTTAACTGTTTTAAATTGCATCTAGTCGTTTTTGGCATAAATGGATAAGATCCGGTACTCATAACTTTTGTACCAGTGAATTCCTAACGTTAAAACTTGGATTTTTGGTATCGTCTTGTCAAAATCTACGGGATTATATGAAAAAAGAGTGGAAAATTTGTGGTCCCCTAAGGTGAAGTTCAGCCAAACTTTCCTTTTTGTCAGCAAATTTCGAAGCGATTCAACAACGACACGTTATTTATTTATTGCGAAATTGCTGTGTTGGTTTTCGGTGATTCGCAGCGAAGACCATGGAGTGGTATCACGAGAAAATGGCGCGTGGAACGCGTACAATCAGGGAAGCATCACTGACTATGCCAAGTCCAGGTGATTCGTGACGATGAATCGCGTGACGAATGATTTGCTCGCTGTTTGGAAAAAGTCTTTTTGTTGATCGTTCGCACGGTGAATTGGCGGTTTCTAATTTTCTTTTTTTTTTTGTTTCTTGTCGATTCTTTGAACGTGGACATTAGGGTGGCTCCTATTTACTCTTGTCAAACATTTGTGTCAAAATTTCTTTCACGGCATCTAGTTCTATAGCTGAAAGGGAAACGTGCC
>CM052188.1:2959748-2969752 GCA_028455805.1 Lasioglossum figueresi | reverse complement strand
CTGCGTCTTTAATGTCCTAATATTTTTTTCCGTGAAACGAACGATTTTATGAAAAAATTTGAAATTTGATGTGTGATTTTATTGTCTTGTATTAATAAACATTTGCGAAAAATGTGTTTTTTTTGTTTTAACTTGCGATCTTACTTTTTATAATTTTTAATTATTTCGCAAGAGATTCCATATATTTCTTTTTTTCTCTAAAAGCAGTTTTCTTTATAAAACCTCGACCCTAGAGGAAGTGGTGCCCAAAATGTTTTTCAAAATAATCTGCAATTAAAAAAAAAGTTCCTCGAGTTAAAAAAAAGAAACACCTTTTTCGCCACCGTTTATCGATGAAAGATAATGAAATTGAAAATTTCAGAAAAAATTGGTGAATGTTGGTCTGACGTTTTCCCGAATTTTCTCGAAAACCGTTCGTTCCACGAAAAAAAGTAATACGACATAAAAGACGCACCTAGTCTAGATCTACAGGTTTTGTCTAACATATTTTTCGCCCCGATAAATAGTTTAGAAGATATTTAAAAAAAGAAACAATTTTATTAATCGTATTAATGTTTATCGTCTTGGGGCACGTTTTTCAGTAATCTGTGGGCGCTCAAACTTTGCGCAGATTTGTTTCTAATTATTTGAAACAACCCCGAGTGGGGGAGTACCGTAAAATAAATTGAAAAGTCGAAAACAAGAGCCACCCCAGTGGATATATGACACCGAGTCGTAATCCTGTATTGGTTGCTACAGTAAAGCGTTCCTTGGAACTCCCGTCGAATGAATGCGTGCATTGAAAGCACGGAACGAGTATTTTGTACTTCATGCGGACTACACGGTTCTACGTGACTCTACGCACTGTATACCTGAAGGCAGAGTCATACCTGTCGAACCGTCGCAGCCTTCGGTGTGAGAAGAACATCCTCCTTCTCCTTCAGCATCTAGCCCCGCACAACACACAACAACAAGTGTATCACTGCAGCTAATTATTTATACTCGGAGCTACCGTACCGTTTCGCTATCGTTCGAATAGAAATCTAAACAACGTTCTCTCTTCGCTCCAGTGTCGCCAGATGAGGGGAGGGAGCACGAATCGAGGGGAAGAAGTTACCCCCTCTCTGACGGTCTTCCCCAGTCTACGGTCTTAGCGGGGGACTCAGGAGTGTGCTCATGGTAGTGGAAGGGGAAAAGGTGAAGAGGGAATGAGGTCCGTTTCGTCCTCATCTGGCAACACTGCTTCGCAACTTCCTTCGTTGGGGTCTGAAAAGAAGAGACGCGGAACGAATGCGAAAGAAACCTTATTGGTCCAGTCACACGCATTCTCTCTATTCGCCGAGAAGGTTGCAACACCTATTTCGGTTCTGTAGAGATGAAGATACGCGTCAAAATATTTCGAAACGCTATTTGGCCACGGCCGAAGGTCTCGCAAGCAAGGTGGGAATCACTTGAAGCAAAAAGTACCGAGTCTCTTCTCTTCAGACCCGAACGATACCTTATTTCCAACCAATCGCAAAATACAGTACAGTAAAGTCGCGATCACTGTCCCTTCGCCTGTTCGTTCCACTGGGGGGAATCCCCGCGAGGGGCCGAGAAGCTCGAGAGCTGCCGCGCGGTCCGTGTTTGCATGCTGTCCTTTTCTACGTTCGGCATCTTTTGTACTTTCGGTGGGGTGGACGCTGTCGTAAGGAATAGTTTCCCTACAGGATCACTGTCCCTGCTCGGAACAGGCGATGGGAGCTAGATCGCGACTTTTCTATAGTGCACACTTAAGTGTCCGCCGCTGTCACCAACGATTCCAAAACAATGGGACCTCGGACTGCGCTACGAACGGGCCGATTGGAACTCGCCACGCCCGCATTCGGCCCGGACACTTAAGCGTGCACTACCCTACGCGTCTTTCCTTTCCGTTCAATCGTTACACGTACACTACCGTGCAAAAGGAAGAAGCGCCCGGACATATTTAATAGAAAAGCGTGAATAGTTAAATAAGAACACAGTAAGCTTTGAAAAAGGATTCCGCTGTTTAATTGAATGGTTCTGAGAATATACGTGTGTTATTGCGGATTTATCTAATACTTTAAGTGCAATAAATTAATCATTGTACAATACCGTTTGTAAATAAAATTATTGCTCGTGATTGTATCTTATAATTATACTGGATGCTTCTTTCTTTTGCATAGCGGTGTATCTCCTGATGTTGCACTTTCGATTAGAGATCACGTTTTTGGACGTGTATTGAGGATACACGTATTCACGTGTTCGCGTGTACTAATATATATCCGTAGTTTAATCCGTGTACTTTTTTATACACGGATACACGGGTACTGAAGTAAACGTGTACACGCGCAACGAAATACACGTATAATACACGGGTATCCGTTATTTTCAACACACTTGTATTATCCGTGTATTGAAGTTCAAGGGTACACGTGTGTCGATATAAGTTTTTCTTCATCAAAATAAACAGTCAATTGATTAAGGTTTATTAACGGAAATTCTGCTGTTACTTCATTCCCGCTAGCTATCGTGTTAATTCTTGTACATTTCAATATACGATCCGTGTATCCGTGTACTTGAAAACACGGGCACGCGTGTATCAAAATACACGTATAATACACGTGTACACGTATATCCAAGTTCACAGTTATACGCGTGGGTAAACTTTACTTTACCGGACTCAAAATTTTTGCCTTTCCCCTAGAAATTATTAACTATTTGATATGTAATTCAGTAGATTTGTACCAGGAGAACCTAAAAATCGAAGTTTCCATCATGTAGGATCAATGGTTCAGGAGTTATGGTTGCTTGAAGTTGAGCAATTTACAGTGTTTTTGACAGGTAAGCGCGCCGCTAGGTGGCAGAACGGACGCACGGTAATTTCGCTAACGTAGAGGAAATATCTTTATCCTAATTCTATCTTTGAGTTTTAATTTAAAAACGTTACGAACTTCCTAGGATGTCGCAAGAGAAGAATAAATTTAAAATGAACTTTTTCGTATTCGTACATAAAGTGCATGGGCAAAATATCCCAGAAAATGTTTGAGATGAAATATCGTGGAAAATATTTACAAAAACCTAACCCAGACAGTTAAAACGCAACATCTTGGTCATGTCTTCCAAAATTCAAACAACGATCGCAATACCCGCTCTACAGGGTGTCTCAAAATTCCTTCAACATCCGGAAATGGGAGGTTCTGATCCGGAAACTCCGACTCCCTTTGGACTTTTTTGGATTTTTGTTTAAAGTTTCCTCGAACGGATTAGTAGCTTTTGCTACACTTTAGAAAGAGTTGTGGGTTGTATATCATATGAACGTTGGAGTTTGTGTTGAATCTTACCGGATTTTGATTAACAAGAAAATTGTCAAATAACTTATTAAAATGTTATGAGCCATTTTAATTGGCTTCATCTTGAAGTATTTTATTCGATTCTGGTGGTTATGTGAAGGCTAAGTCAGCATTTAACGTTGACAGTCAGATTCGATCGCTTGAGGAGCAGCTGATAGTGCAGGAGTAGCACAAAGTACTGGAGGAGCGCATAACGGTTTCCCGTACCACAAACGCGCGGACTCCATGTTTGATTTTTAATAACTGGTGTGAACTAGAGAGCCTTCAAGATTTTCGGGAGAATAAGTGAATTAATAGGAAAGTAAATTAATAGGAAAGTGAATTAATAGGGAAGTGAATTAATAGAAAAGTGAATTAATAGGAACGTGAATTAATAGGACACTCCGGGTAATCGTGGTGATGGTAATCGTGGTGATGGTAATCGTGGTGATTTTCAGTGAAACTCCGACTCCCCATTGGACGCGTTCGGTGCTTGTACTTATACGCGTCCGCGTATCGTCTCTCCAGCGAGAAACTGTTGCGTCTTGGTGGCCACCTCGCGGCGGCCGCGGTAGGTAACGTCGTGCGGCCCCGCGTAACCCTTTCACTAGCGAGAAAGGTGGCCTCGTCACAGCAGCCATCTCGCGTTACAACTCCTTAACAAAGCCGCGGACGCCATTTTTGCAAAGGGAAATGTCCCTTCAAATGACCTCAGGAACCTTCCATTTCCATATGTCGAAGGAATTTTGAGACACCCTGTATATTATCAGCATTATTCAAGATTATTCGGGAAAATAAGTGAATTAAAAGGAGACTTCGGGTAATCGTGGTGATCTTCAGGAAATCCCGACTCCCTTTGGACGCGTTCGGTGTCGTTACAACTCCTTAACAAAGCCGCGGACGCCATTTTTGCAAAGGGAAATGTCCCTTCAAATGATCTCAGGAACCTTCCATTTTCGGATGCCGAAGGAATTTTGGGACACCCTGTATATTATCAGCATTAACGTGTGGCGAATGTCGATAATGTAGACAGATGTCGATAATGTATTATAAATTTCTATTGAAGTTCCGATTTATTTATCAACGTTCGTTTTATTTGTTAACGTTCATTCGTTTTGATTCCGTACCAACGAATTTCCTTTGTCAATAACTATTCTGGAATAAGCCTTCGAACCAGATACACGCTTATTTATTAAGAACGTTCCCACAAACGCGTGTCCGTGCTGCCATCTAGCGGTTCTGTTCGGTAAGCGGCGAGCGATCGTCACCACAAACCAATATGGCGGCGCCCTTAAATGTCAAATACACTGCAAATTGCTCAACTTTAAGCGACCATAACTTATGAACCATTGATCCTACATAATCGAAACTTCGATTTTTAAGTTCTCCTGGTACAAACCTACTGGATTACATACGAAATACATCATAATTTATAGGAGAAAGGCAAAAATTTTGAGTCCGGTGAAGTAAAGAGCAGCCATACGCGTATTATTCGTATATTTTGATACACGTGAACACGTCTATTTCAGTACACGTATAAAAATAACGTATTAAAAATAGTATCCAGACTTCTGCGCGGATTATATTAATTACACGTGTACCCGTGTATTATCAATACACGTGAAATAGGTATCTCTACTTTTGACCGGACGTGAAACTTTTCGACAGAAACAAACGCCGGACAGGTGTTGTCGTAATCACTTCTCGGAAATCTTGTTCGAAACACATAATTCACGCCAGTGACCACGCTTGTACGTGAAATGGTACTTTTGGAGCAGTAGTTTGTAAATCATTTCGACTATATTCGTTCGGTAATCGTCGAACGTCGTCCAATTGTCCTTCATGCGTGTACTTTAACCGGAATATTCATTTGTTGTCTCGTATCAAACTACGGCGAAAGAAATATGTCGGCACTATATACTCTATCATTCTAAAAAAAAATCTTCGAACTAAAATTGCTAAGTCGAACGTAACGATTAGTTTATTGAAATAAGAGAAACAGAAGCGCTACGTTACTTCGCGAACAACTTCGACAAATTCGAGAATCCTAATTGCGAGACATTCATCTGAAATAGAAACAGCAATGACATCTTATGTGACTGTTAACGTTAGGACTATTAAGTTAATTCTCGTTTATTATAGTCGGCGGTGTAGCTACGGTAAAATCGGATTTCGGTTTTGTTTCAGACAACCATAAGTCGACGGAAGGTCGAGTCGATGTTTTCGGATGATTTTTCTTTTTCAGCAGCTGTCCGATTCTAATCGATTCGTACGGTAAAAATGACTGACATCGAACGATCCTAAAGGGTGTCCCAAAAGTCACGCAAGATTTGAATTTCGCGCCATTTCTGCGGTGAAGTGTTGCCAACGGAAAAAAATACGACAGCGTGTCAGCTGACAGTTCAGGGTTATGAAAAATGGAGGGCTACACGGCAGAACAACGCGTTTTCATTGTTGAGCAATATTTTAAAAATAATGAAGGTCTGGCAGCTACAGTTCGCAAGTTTCGTACAAAATATGGTCGGCTCGTAAGGCAATAACAGTTACCGGTGCACGCTATCGCGACACGATGATCCAGTTTTTGGTGCCTAAATTGCAAGATATGGATGTGGGCGACATGTGGCTTCAACAAGACGGCGCCACATGCCATACAGTTCGAGAAACAATTCAATTACTGCACGATTCATTTCCTTGTCGTGTAATTTCCCGTTCTGTTGATCAGAATTGACCGCGCAGATCATGCGATTCAACGCCGTTGGACTTTTTTCTTTGGGGTTTTTTGAAGTCTAAGGTTTATGTCAACGAGCCCACGACCACCCACGCCTCGAAGGAGGCAATTGAGCGCTGTATCAACGAAATTCAGCCGCATTTATGCAAAACGGTCATGGAAAATTTCGAGAAATGAGCGCGTATGTGCCAGCAAAGCCGTGGAGGCCATTCACCCGATATGCTATTCCATACATAGCCCCATACCGCATACTTTATGAATGAATAAAAAATTCAGAATTTTTAATTAGAAACCTGTGTTTTCAAAATTCATTCTCGCGTGAATTTTGGGTACACCCTTTACATGCTTCATTGACAACCTGCGCACAGCTAATAACACATACATGACATCATGTTCACCAGCACATTCGTTTCACGACAGTAGCGAGAATAGTGGAGACAAATCGAAGAATTAAACGTGATAGGTTTGAGAATGGATCGACAAGGCAATGGTAAAACGCGACGTATCGATTTCGTGAAAATTTCATTCGATACAATGCGATCTGCTGGAACCTATGATTACCCTAAGCAAATTCGATCTTACGGTACTGGTTTAAAAAAAAAAAAAGAAAAAGAATAAAGAAACTCTCTCCTGGTATACGTTAAACATCCGTCGAAAGTTGATCTACCTGGAATAACTTTGGTAACGGAGAAATGAAACGAGAGTCAGGTAACAAAGATGAAAATGATGAAAAGTAGTATTCCAAGCAATCTGATAATATCCATACTCTGCTAGTCCGCTTCGTATCTTGAACGAATATCGCTGTCTTCGACAACAAACATGTTCATTCATTTAATCTGCGACGAGGTCTATTTGTTTCGCTAGTTCACGTGGAGAGCGTGGAAATGTAACTCGACATGAAGCGTTAGTGCATTCTCGTTGCACGTACAGAAAGCAGTTGGAACAATTGGAATTGAAGTGTTCAATTTATTACGAGTATGTTTTCATTATGCGAAACAAAAATTGTCTATCTAAATAGCAACAAATTTATTCTCAAATTCTTCTAATGTTATTACTGTGTTCAAAAATTATAAATTTTGTATCAATTCTAAAATTCTATACGGTATTATCGTCCCTTAAATAAACATTAAGCACTCTTACTTAAATGTTAAATTAATTTTTCAATATTGGAACAGTTTGTATTTCATTCCAGCCCTTAATTAAAAGACAAATTGATTATGCCATCTTCGTACAGTCGATATACTGCAGCTATTTAAAACTTCATGGAACAGGGAAGACTTTAAATTATATTTCAGAAAGACATGTTTTTGATGAACAGGTGAATATAATTTTTGCCGAATTATTTAACACATTCTTTAATTTATATATATATTATTACTGATATAATCATTGTAACTATACACCAAAAATTCATTTACATTTTTCTATAATTTATTACTGTTTGCGCTGTTAGAAGTGTCAACGCTAGCTGCGAATCATTATTATTCGTTTTTCTTGTCAATCTCGAAACCACATTCAATCACTTCACGAATTTTATTATATTGTTACTATTTGAAACCATTAAAGAATTTCACTCACTCTTGTGCATGTAATTTGGAACACAGTTTCGAATTGAATCATTTTCTAACGACATAAAGAAGAAACGTCTTTTTGCAGAAGAAATACATTTTCGTGATCTATGTACTGATCGTCCATCAGAAGACGCCAGGATGCGAACCCCCCACTCTTACGCTTACGTGTAGCGCGGAGTGGGGATATCACGTGGCCAATTGCGGAAGACGTGTAGCGCGGAGTGGGGATATCGCGTGGCCCCTACAAGCTTCCCACTGTCATCTCCTTATGGACGAACAGTATGTATGTATATTTCAAAACAATTGTTCTTCCCCTACTCTGCAGGTATTTCATGTATTTATATTCTTAAATAAATTGTTCCTCTTCTACTCTTCAGATATTCAATATATTTATGCTCTGAGATAATTGTTCTCAAATAAGAAACGTCTTTTCACAGCGAAAATAAATTTTCGTTTCATTCATTATCGGACATGAATATATAAAAAGTTTGAAAAATATAAGAAGATCAATTATTACCTGACACCTCAATAAAAGTTTCGTTAAATGCTTTGAATGTTTTCAACAACATTCACGAAAATTCATGATGTTTAGCAAATACTACGAGGTTAACTATACGCAACGAGATTGCACTACCGAATCATTCTAACTGCAAAATCAGTGTATTGTCCACGACCACACTGTCTCTCTCGAGAGACTATGCCACACAGTTGCAACACATACAGGGTCGTCGAGATAATTCCGGACAGTCCCACAAGTAAGGGGAATATAAACAAAGCAATTGTTGATAAGGTAGCTCCCTATATAAGCCAGCAATCAGTGAACAAATAGGGAAATGTCAGCCATGAACTGGTCCAAGAAAATTTACGCGCTAACCAAGAAATTCCGATATTCTGGCGAACAGTAGGAGGTTCTGAGCGCAAGAGAAGCGCAGAGAATTCGTGATTGCATTGAACAAATTATCGATCACACTTACGAAACATCGTGTGTGTGTCCTTCTTAGACCATAGTATTTATGCTTATAGTCCCGGCTTCAGTTAACATGCCGTGTTCCAAGATTACTTCATCTAATCTTAATTTCAAGAAATGGAAACGTGAATTAGCCCTCTCGTTCATGTGATTTGACACCTCTTTCTTTTCTGTGGGGGTTTTTGAAGAGCAAAGTTTACGTCGATAAACCAACTATCATCCAAGACTTAAAACACAACATTATTGCCGAGTTAAATGCAATTTAAGGGACCATGTTGAAAAATGTCATGAAAAATTTCGTGATCTCATTTTTCACAGATAAATGGCATTGATCAAAGTTTAAAACAAAATAATATACTTGGTTTTATCGCTAATCCTTGTATTTGTAATTTGCATTTACTTTACAGCGTCCCTATTGGCGGACCCTTTCTAAATGGTCTAAAGCAGGCGTGGGCATGTTTGCCTCAATTGAGGAGAAGACCGTCCCGACTGGAGCGCCCCCTATCCCCCATTAGCATCCGTCATTACTATGAAGGAAGAACGCGCTTCGTCCGTTGCAAGCAGTGCGCAAACCCTCGAGCATCGGAGACAAGAACATGTGTGGAGTTAGCTCGAAACCACAAGGCAGTGCAGACAGAAGTGCAAACAGCTGGTCCCTGAACTGCCCTTCATCGGGCACGGTAGTTGAATGGGAGGATAGGGCCCAAGGGCCCTGGATGAGTGATTATTTTTAGTGGGTATGGAGGGAACCGACCACCTGTTCACTTGAGTCCCGCACAGCCTACAGAAACGGACCTTTTTCCACTCATCCATAAAATAAAGAAAGAAAGGCCTCGAGCATTGGAGACAAGAACATGTGTGGTGTTAGCTCGAAACCACAAGGCAGTTCAGGCAGAAGTGCGAACAGCTGGTCCCTGAACAGCCCTTCATCGGGCACGGTAGTTGAATAGGAGAATAGGGTCCAAGGGCCCTGGATGAATGGTTATTTTTAGTGGGTATGGAGGGAACCGACCACCTATTCACTTGAGTTCCGCACAGCCTACAGAAACGGACCTTTTTCCACTCATCCTTAAAATAAAAAAAGGCCTCGAGTATCGGAGACAAGAACATGTGTGGAGTTACCTCGAAACCACAAGGCAGTTCAGGCAGAAATGCGAACAGCTGGTCCCTGAACTGCCCTTCATCGGGCACGGTAGTTGAATGGGAGGATAGGGCCCAAGGGCCCTGGATGAGTAGTTATTTTTAGTGGGTATGGAGGGAACCGACCACCTGTTCACTTGAGTTTCGCATAGCGTACAGAAACGGACCTTTTTCCACTCATACTTAAAATAAAGAAAGAAAGGCCTCGAGCATTGGGTACAAGAACATGTGTGGTGTTAGCTCGAAACCACAAGGCAGTTCAGGCAGAAGTGCGAACAGCTGGTCCC
>CM052188.1:2938922-2953909 GCA_028455805.1 Lasioglossum figueresi | reverse complement strand
TTTTTGAGACACCCTGTAGAACTCCGTTGTTCTTCTCGCAGAAAAAAGGAAGCGACTAACGAACCATCTAAGCACTAATTGGATCGTCTATAGCAATTCGAGGTGAGATGGCCCGGCGAAACTAACTTCAATTTGCAGTTTCGCGACGGTAGATCGCTTCTTTTCATTCAGATTCATTCCTTGCACTGCGATACGCATTCTGCGGTTGTTGCGATCAGGATTTCTTTGTCGTTCAGAATTATCCAGTCTCCAATGTACAGGGTGAACCCACAAAGCTTAGATTATTCTTCAAGGAGACCTTTAGATCAGCACCAAATTTTTTCACAGAGTTATCAAGGTCATCTTCAGGTTTTTGCAGGTGAACCCACGATTTTTTTATACCGTGGTTCAAGGAGAGCTTCAAGATGATTGCACCTTATTTTTTGTCAACCCTTTCTTCCACAGTTGTCAAGGTCACCTTCAATTTTTTGTAGGCAGACAATTTTTGGCAGACATCATGCGAAATATTTTTTTGCGTATCTAAAAAGATCAGGAAAGTAGGACACCGAAGTGGACATGACTTTAAGCATCGATTCAATCAGGGTAAATGATATTTTTTTGTTGATTCAGATGAAGAAGAAACACTTTTTGGAGTGCTTAACAGATGGGTGTAAAAGAATGGTAGGTTCACCTACAAATACCCGAAGGTGACCTTGATAACTCTGGGGACAAAAGAGTTGACACAAAGTTTGATAAAATCACCTTAGAGCTCTCCTTGAACCATGGTGTAAACAAATTGGTTCGCCTTACAAATAGCTGAAGGTGACCTTGATAACTCTGTGAAAGATGGGTTGACAAAATATTTTCTCTCGAGCCATGTTATTTTAGATAATGATCTAAGCTGATCACGTTTCGTGGTTCACCCTGTATATCAAAAACAATACAATTAGATTGAATTTCAGTCTGACTCGATATTACAGCACTAGGGTATCGATCCTCGTGACTCAATGTCTGCTACGTAAGATTAATTCAATCACGATACCCGATATTTTAGCGAATTAGAAAAGAAATTGGAATGATTTTACCATCCCTTCAGAATGTCGGGAGAAAAATTTCGTGCTGAAGGAATCTCCAGCTGCAAAAGCAACGAAACGTTCTTAAAATTTAGATCGAAATACAATCGAGCTATCACATGCTAAACTATTGGTCATCTCACAATCTGGGTTAGACGGCTGTGTGCACGAGGATGCAATTTCCTTCTCGTTTGTGAAACAGCGTACTGTTTCATTCGTTCCCGACGGTGTGATTTGTATTTGCTTGAACAAACAATTTTCCAACCGTTTTTCTAATGCAGATATCGATTAAATTTCGAAAGTGCTGATATCTTGAACACAAAAGTGGGCCATCACTCCCTGACTTACCCTACATGACAGTGGTTGGCGAGAAAGTCTAATTGTTTTTCGGGATTGACTGTTCGAAACGGTGTGAACGCAGTTCTGTGCGATGAAAGTGAACGCCGTTGCTAATTGCGAATGGGTTTCGTGTGTACTGTGTGCTGAAAGTACAGAAAAGATTACAGAAAGACGATACAGTATGCACCATTTATAAAGCAAGCCTGACTTTGAACGTTCACTTTGAACCCCGACTGAACTAACTGTTCAATAGTTAACTTAACAACGGACCTAACAACCTAACTAATTAGCAACGGACGAACTGTTAGTTGAGTAGTTAACCTAGAATAATAAGTGGGGTAGCCGTTCTCGTCCGGTGTTAGTTATTCATCCTAGCATTGAAACGAAGCATTAAGAGGGTAGACTTGTTTTTTCTAAGATTGCAAGTGTGCGGGATGCGCCTTCTCATTTCTCGATAATGCAAAGATGGGGGTTTTCAGTAGCGAAAATCGCTAGATAGAAGACTAATCTAGGCCGTGATCGTCTTAAAAAGTCCTATTTTTACATTTTCACGGTGTAATTTGCATTATTTGGAAGCATGAAGCTGCGCATGTACTGTGCGGAGCACGAAAGAATTGCAGCGGGAAGGGAACGGGGCAAGAACTCTGCCCACTCAGATGTCCTTTCCGTTCCTCTTGCCCCGTTCCCTTCCCGCTGCAGTTCTTTCGTGCTCCGCACGGTAGCTACTTTCATAAAGCTGCGCCATCTATTGCCGGGAGATGACAACAAGATCACCGGGTCGGCACAGTACCCAGAGGGGTCTATCGTTCTGCTTAAGAGTGCGCCGGAGCGAACATACGCCACCATCGGCGTGAAGGTGAACTAAGAAACAAAGATAGAGAGGCAGATATGTTTCCCGCAGGAGAGACAATGACAGAGATTACGAAGCAGCTTGTTTTTCGATAATCCCACTCCCATTTCATTTAGCGAGGAAACAATATTTCTTGATGCTCTTTTTGTTGAAATATTCTCTGAATTATTGCGGGGTCCTGTACAGAGCCCTTTCTTGCAATTTGTTACTTGAAACTTTTTAAACAATAATAGCGTACGTTTTCATAGAAGAATTTCTTTTCTGTACACTTTTTCCAAAAAAGGGCTCTGTACAGGACCCCGCAATAATTCAGAGAATATTTCAACACAAAGGGCATCATAATATATTGTTTCCTCGCTAAATGAAATGGGAGTGGGATTATCGAAAAAACAAGCTGCTTCGTAATCTCTGTCTTTGTCTCGCCTGCGAGCGACATATCTCCCTCTCCGTCGCAGCCCCATGGGAGAGACGAGGATCTCTCTATCCTTGTCAAGAGCTTCCTAGGGAATTCCGCAATTGTCACTAACGAAATTTTCTCTGGCTCCGGCGCACCCTTAATAGTATCAGTGCGTGCGTAACCGCTTCGGCCAATAGAAGGCGAGCTCCTTTGTCACTGAATTCCAACGTCACTGAATTCCTGCCAGGGAACATGCTGCCGAATAATGCAAATTACATCTTGTAAACGTAAAAATAGGACTTTTGAGGGTGATTGCAGGCTAGATTGATCTTTCGTCTAGCGCTTTTGACTACTGAAAACCCTCATCTTTGCATTATCGAAAAAATGGGAACTACCCCTTTAAAAACGTGCGCGTGAAGATGCCCAGATTTTCGCCGAGGAAGTGTCTGTCCTTAGTTGAGCAGTAATTATCAACTCGTACGTTTAAGGATGCAATATGTGCGATTCGAAACAAGTATCCAGGTCAGAGTGTTTCTAATAAATCCATGGCAGTGCCCGAAGTTACCATAAAGCCACCTGATTTTTTGGTGCAATCTTATAATTATGTCATAATAATGAGAAGCTGATGCACGATAGCATTTTAGGATTAATAAAAGAAACCATTTACACGATTACATTCGAAGATATATTATTTATTCGCAGAAAAACGTAAAGTTGTATAGTTTAACCAAAAACGAACTGTGAAATTTCCATAAAGCCACGTGTTTTTATGTAGATAACATCGAGATTAACGAAAATTTCTTCTATATTTATAAATTAATACTAAGTATAATTGCCATTTCTTCGAATAACGTCAAAAAATTTGATTAAGCATTGATGAAATAAAAATACGAAGGGTTTCTGCTTCGATGGATGTCCACGCTTCGGTCACCGCAATCCATAATTCAGACACAGTGTTGTACTGTTTACAATTATCGTATACTTTTCTTGCAAGTATTCCTCAAAAGCTCTCAAGTGGGTTTAAAACTGGCGATCGAGCTGACCATGTCAAAATCCTTATATTTTTGTCGTCTAATCAGTCCATTGTTTGTCTTGAACACGAACTGAGGCGTTATCATGCTGAAAAATGAAGTGGTCAGTCTCAATTTCTTTTGTAAATGTTATCAAGATAATCTCCAACAGCTCCGCATATTGTGTCGAATTCATTTTATGATTAATTCTCCATGTTGGGGTTTTTTCATTGGCTCAGAATGCAGCCCAAGTCATTAATAACCCCCCACCGAAGTTACGACTCATTGCAACGATATTTATTATTTATTGGTCACTTGCAAATACATGTGGCACGATTTAAGGACTGCGTCTACACAGACGACACTCGCGTGTGACTGCACACAGTCACCGCAGTACACTCGCCCACCGCTAGACCACGTATATGTACGTGAAGATTGCAAGTGTCCATGATTCCACCCCTGATTTCATAATAATGCAAAGATGGGGTTTCTTATTAGTCAAAATCGCTAGACGAAAGTTCAATCTAGGGGACTATTTGAATTAAAAGTCTTAATTTTACGTTTACGGCGAGTAATTATTATTATTCGGTAGCATACCGACAGCCACGATAGGCGGCAGCACCGTCGACTGTCCATTGCTTCTCGTGGCTGTCGACGTGCTACCGAATATTGAGAATTGCGCGTCGTATACGTAAAAGTAGGACTGCCGAAGCAAACAGCCCCCTAGATTGATCTTTCATCTAGGGATTTTGACTAGTAAGAAACCGTCACACACCGAGATTCCACTCCTGATTTCATAATAATGCAAAGACGGGGTTTCTTATGAGTCAGAATCGCTAGATGAAAGATCAATCTAGGGTGCTATTCACCTCAAAAATCCTACTTTTACGTTTCCTACGCGTAATTCTCATTATTCGGCAGCATGTCGACAGCCACGAGAAGCAATGGATAGGCGACGGTGCTGCCGCCTATCGTCACTGTCGATATGCTGCCGAATAATGAGAATTACGCGTCGTATACGTAAATGTAGGACTGCCGAAGCAAATAGACCCCTAGATTGATCTTCCATCTAGCGATTTCGACTAATAACAATCCCCGTCTTTGCATTATTGAGAAATACGCGTAATTTTCATTATTCCGCAGCAGGTAGAGGAGCCGCGAGAAGCAATGGGACAGGCGACAGTGCTGCCGCCTATCGTGGCTGTCAAGTGATACACAAATGCTGCCGAATAATGAGAATTACTTGTCGGTAACGTAGAAGTAGGACTGTCGAAGCAAATAACAACCTAGATTGATCGTCCATCTAGCGATTTCGACTAATAACAAACCCCGTCTTATCATTATTAAGAAATCACGAGTCAAATCCTGGACCCTCGCAATCTTCGCATATGTATACGCGGTCTAACGGTGTGCGAGTGCACTGTGCTGACTGTGTGCAGTCACGCGCGAGTGTCGTCTGTGTAGACGCAGTCCTTAAATCGTGCCAGGAGTATTTGTAAGTGACAAATAAATATTAAACAACGTTGCAATGAGTCGTAACTTCGGTGGTGGCTCATTAATGATTTGGGCTGCGTACAGAGCCAATAAAAAAGACACCAATCTGTCGAATTAATCATAAAATGAATTCGACACATACGGAGCTGTTGGAGATGGTCTTGATAACATTTACAGAAGGAATTGAGACAAACAACTTCATTTTACAGCACGATAACGCCCTAATTCATGCATCAAGACAAACAAAGTTTCGGTTAGGCGACAAATATATGAGGATTTTGACATGGCGAGCTTGTTCGCCAGATTTAAACCTACTTGAGAACCTTTGGGGAATACTTCCAAGAATAGTATACGTCAATTGTAAACAGTACAACACTGTTTCTGAGTTATGGATTGTGGTGAACGTAGCGTGGACATCCATCGAAGCAGAAACCCTTCGTATTTTTATTTCATCAATGCTTAATCAAATTTTTTGACGTTATTCGAAGAAACGGCAATAATACTAAATATTAATTTATAAATATAGAAGCAATTTTTGTTAATCTCGATGTTATCTACTTAAAAAACGTGTGGCTTTATGGAAATTTCGCAGTTCGTTTTTTGTTAAATTATACAAGTTTACGTTTTTCCGCAAATAAATAATATATCTTCGAATGTAAACGTGTAAATGGTTTCTTTTGTTATTCCTAAAATGCTATCGTGCATCAGCTTCTCATTATTGTGACATAATTATACGATTCCACCATTGAAAAAGGTGGCTTTATGGTAATTTCGGGCACTGTATTCGACGATTAGTAAAGAAATTTCGTTCAGATTTTACTCTTCTCAACGCGACAAAGGACAGGAAATCTACCGACGCTACAGAAAGTGTTTCTGAGTCTATTACGACGATCTTTAACGTGTAAACATCAACTATAAAGTCATATCCAACATTGATTATAAAAAAAAATTTGTTTGTAATTTTATATAATTTTCACAGCCGAAAAGTGCACGTTTTCGAAAAGATTGTTGCGTTATAAATGGTACATACTGCATAATCGTTTACCATTCAAATGGTTGAAATACGACGTTTCCGTGATTTGAATTTTGGTGTTGAACGTACTCGTCGACACTTCTCCAAGCGTTAACACTAAACCTGCCACTGATTTTATACATAACATTTCACAATTATTTCAATTCTAAAATCGCTTACATCGAAATTGATTCGATAAATGTCTTTATCCAAGCACACATTGTTATAAAAATTGCACAGAACCCAAACAAACAGAGTCTCGTCATTTTTCCAAGCAATACCATTTTACTCGCTCTCAGCGCTCGGTAGGTTTAGCGTTAAACAAACTGTTCCATTCGATCGATCCATGCGAATAGACTAGATTAGGCGGCGAATGCATGAAAATTGAAAAGTATTCAAAGAAACAAAAAAAACTGCGAATTTCCATCAACACGGAAAACAGAAAAGAAAAAGACTTTCTCGCCGTCGAGCTACAGCCCCGAGAGGAGTAGTAGTAGATGCGAATGAAAGAAACGATAATAGAGATGAAGCAGTATAAGACGACGCCATTGAAGTCAGAGCTAACAGAAGGATCGGAGGCTGACATATTCGCACAGAGATTAGCCTTTGCGCTGAACAGAGAGTATCGTCTCACAGTCAATGTCTCGACGACTACGAAGCTCGCGTTATCGTCTCTCGACGATTGCCATAACTTTCGACGGCTTCACGGCGAGCATCGTAGTCCAGGATCTCGTTAAATTCACCGGTGGAAGAGAGACTCTTGTGCGTCCGGCACTCTAAGTGCCAACAGGGCTAGGAAAAGAAAGAGACACAGAAAGATAGAGAAACAGACAGTAACAGAAAGAAACACAGTGGGTGTGCAAAGTGTTCGTTTTCAAAACGAATAACCTTTCGCAAAATTGGACCCAACAGCTTCAGTATTTGTTTCAGAGGTTGGAAAGATTAGTTTAGTAGCTAATATGTAAATAACTTTTTAAAAAAATTGTTTTGTAAAATTAACGATTTTTAAATTTTTGTACAAAACATGTAGTTTGTAAATCTATGTTCGACACGTGTACAAAGTTTCATTGAAATCGGTCGACGCATAAGAAAGTTACGAGCATCGTAAGATGTAAAAGTGTTTGAATTCAGGATTTTCAATCAATTATACAGGGTGTCTCGAAAATTTCTTCAACATCCGGAAATGGGAGGTTCGTGAGATCATTTGGAGCAACATTTTCCTTTGCAGAAACGGCGTCCGCGGCTTTGTTGAGGAGTTATTGACGAAAAACGCTGACCAATTGACAGATGGCGCGACTGTGCCAACACGCGTCTAGGTCGCGCTCTGATTGGTCGGTGTTTTTCGTTAATAACTCCTAAACCAAGCCGCGGACGCCATTTCTGCAAAGGAAAATGTTGCTTAAAACGATCTCAGGAACCTCCCATTTCCGGATGTTGAACAAATTTTGAGAAACCCCGTATTTTATAAGAACCTTGATCGATTTCGATGAAACTTTGTACACGTACAGAACTCGCTCAGACCAATAACAATGAAAAAGAAAATTATATACACGTTAGCTACTGAACTGATCCTTCAAACGTCTGAAAGAAACTGAAGCTGTTGGGTCGAATTTTGAAGAAGTGATCCGTTTTTAAAATGTGCACGAACACTTTGTACACCCACTGCAGGGGGTGAGGGGGTTCTTCTCGTTACGGTATCTCTTGTTTAAAGAATCTAGTGACCCGTGGGCATGGTGCGGGCGAGTGAACTGAAGAAAAACGCAGGGAACGGGATGATAGTCAAGTGGAGACCTACTTTTTTTTTTTCTGCAGTGGTGGTTGTGTGGTGGTCGAATGATCGGGCAACTTGAGTCTGGGTAAATTTTTCGTTTGCATCCTGGGTCCTCTTAAACGGCCGACGACGGGTACTCGAAGGTAAAATTAATTCGTTTTCACTTGGCAATGTTTACTCAGACTCACGCTGCGGACAGACGATAACATGACGGTGTGGTGTGTCGGAACGTGACGTACGTGTGGGTATGTATAGATGTTATATGTATGATAAACGCATAGCCTTCTAACTACAGCAGTCCAATCACACCAGATCAAGTGGCGGTACTTACTAACACTGGCAGAGGCTTTTTCCTGAACAACTAGAGCGTTGAAAAAACAGAAAAAAGGAAGATCGATTAATTCACATGTTCATCAACTTGATCTCAGGCGAATGTTCGAATTCTATATCTTTTTCTTTACTTTTCTTATATATTTTTTTTTTTTCCACTACTTTTTCCCACTCCTCGCATTACGTTCGCTTCTTTTCTTTCTCGTGCCTGATTAAATATTCAACTTGATATAAAGAACACCTACGTTGGGACGTCGCGCGCGTCAACGCTTCCGAGAGTCACGGTGCGCATTGCTGTGACACACAGGCAGCTTCCTTTCTACCTGTCTCTCTCTCTCTCACTCTCTCTCTCTCTCCTTTTCGAGCTGTAACAGTCTCGCCACGGATTGCGATCGAGAGAGCTCGCGCGTCGCTAACGACAGGCCAGAGAGCATCGTCGGAGCTGCGAATCGGAGAACCAAAACGAGTACCCGCGCGGGTACCGGTATCTCTCGTCGGACTCTCGTCGGCCACGCAGGAGAAACACTATATATATCATTCGTTTAGCTCGCCGAACGTTTACGCAAGAAACGCGGCGAACGATCGAACGCGACAAATCAAATTAGTAAATAGTAGAGGTGCACGCAGCGTTACCAGAACGAGGGAATCGACGGGGAATTGTGGTGGGGGAAACGCTATAGTCGGTGCCGAGTTACGTCACCAGACTATATCATGGTCGACACGAGACAAGGGATACAGATCGAGGGAAATTTTTCAGGTTAGGACAATTCTCGGGAAGTTTATGCGGCGACGCGAGATGTACGTGCACCCAGCGTTGCCAGATCGACGGATATCCAGGATAACAGTGGGGGAAATGCTGTAGTCTGAACCGGAGTGACGTCACGAAACCACAGTGCAGTCTGACGATGGGCATCCTATCGCGGTCCGTTCTGTAGAAGCGTGACGCCACCAGGCACCCCACTATTGGTACGTTGCGAGAGTCTTTTCGCGGCAACGCTGCGAGACCCCGAAAATATCGGGATCAGGTCGGCCAGTCCCGAATGTGTCGCGAGAATCGGGAATTTCGGGATCCCGAACTTGTAAATACAGAAACCACGCGAGTTAGAAAGCGTTCTTGAATATGCGAGCTTAACTGGCCACGAAGCATACCTCGGATTGCCGAAAGTTCCAGGAAAGTGCACGGTTAAATTTACAACAATTTGGGAACCAGAGGTTCGATTTTCGTGACTGAAAGAAATAAACATGCGATAAAGTGGATTTCTAGTGTGGTAATTGTCTTCTTACCTTTCCAATCGCAGTGCCAATGGATAGCCGAGATTCTTCCGATTAAAACAAGTCCAAACACGACGTGTATCGAGCTGTTTTTACCAATTTAAGTAGTAAACGTTGGGACTATGGGAGGAGCTATGGGAGGGACTATGGAAGGCCCGCCCCCTGTACCCTTGTATCGTCCCACGAGACTTGCGAGACACGTGCAGTATTAAATCGGTAAAAGTAGTCCGATCTACCTCGTGTTTGGATTCGTTTTAATCGGGAGAATCTCAGCCATCCATTGGTGGAGCAATTATGAAGGTAAGACGACAAATACTGCAAATTAAATTTACTTTATTCGAGTAGCATCGCCGAGGTCAAGACACTGAGTGCTGGGAGAAGAATGAGACTGACTCGTGTAAATTTAACCGTGCACTCTTGTAATGTATCGCGAGAATCGAGAATTTCGGGACCCCCAACTTGTAAATACAGAAACGACGCGATTTAGAAAGCGTTCTTGAATATGCGATCTTAACTGGTCCCGAAGCATAGCTCGTATTCCCGAAAGTTTCGGGAAAGTGCACGGTTAAATTTACAACAATTTAGGAACCAGAGGTTCGATTTTCGTGACTGAAAGAAATAAACATGCGATAAAGTGGATTTCTAGTGTGGTAATTGTCTTCTTACCTTTCCATTCGCAGTGCCAATGGATAGCCGAGATTCTTCCGATTAAAACAAGTCCAAACACGACGTGAATCGAGCTGATTTTACCAATTTAAATAGTAAACGTTGGGACTATGGGAGGAACTATGGGAGGAGCTATGGGAGGGACTGTGGAAGGCCCGCCCCCTGTACTCTTGTATCGTCCCACGAGGCTTGCGAGACACGTGCAGTATTAAATCGGTAAAAGTAGTCCGATCTACCTCGTGTTTGAACTCGTTTTAATCGGGAGAATCTCAGCCATCCATTGGTGGGGCAATTATGAAGGTAAGACGACAAATACTGCAAATTAAATATGCTTTATTCGTGTAGCATTACCGAGGTCAAGACACTAAGTGCTGGGAGAAGAATGGGACTGACTCGTGTAAATTTAATCGTGCACTCCTGTAATTATCGATTCATAATATAACTTCGGGACCCGTGCCGACCTCGAGAAAATTTCTCGTGTCGATCTTTTTGGGGTCTCGCACACCTCTAGTAAATAACAGTATGGCGTGACTCGATTAGGCTGACCCGAGGTACGAATGATCAGGAAACACGACGGCAACGGGTGACACACTCGGAGCCTCGATTTTTCGTTCCGAACAGGTGGGAAATCGAACACACAAAAGAGAGAGAGAAAAAAATGGTACGGAAAACAAGACAACAGAGACAGTGATGGGAGCATTATTCGTGTTGCTTGTTCGCAAGCAAATCGGGCAACGTTTCACAGGGTTTCTTTTACTCACGTTCAGAGCTACGACATTAGGCGGGCTAGTTACGATTCTCTCTCTGCGGATCTTTGCTCGGTACAATGCGGCCTGTCGGCTGATGATCCACACGGAACGGACACGCTTCGAACTATGAAACGTAAAACTTCGGACAGAACAGTCTCTACACCACGTAATGTGGACGCGTATGTGTGCAAACGTGTGTCCTACTTCAACATTCGCACGCTATTGTTTTCCAAAATAGAGATCGTTCCTCTACAAATGTCTCGCATCAAACTGATCCTGTTTTAGGGGGACATCCAATGGCCACCTTCACTTTTTTTCATGTCTTTCTTCAGACGAATTTATATTTCAAGGTTATTCAAGGTCGTTAATTGACATTTGGAACACGCCTCTGTTTAGCAAGAGAAATCTGCCATTTTCTCATACAATAATGAATTGCTTTTAATTTATTGAATACGTGGACAAATTTAATGTCAAAAATATTCTTGAACCTTGCTCGAAATGTTTGTAACATTTTTCTGTCTGATTCTTTCAGAAAATATTTTAAATATATGTTAAATAGCAAATATTGCTATTTATAACATATTGGATAGGTTGAAAATAATTCAATATTTTTATTATTTTAAATTACACCAGTGCTGGGGAAAATAGTATTTTAAATAGTAAATAATCCTATTTATTTTAAAGTATGTGTACAACTTTGAAAATAAAATATTGTATTTCAGGCAGTAATTTCTGAAAATAGTATTTTATTTGAGGAATATTGAAAATATTTGTATTTCGTCTTTATTTTCAATTTCAATTTTAAATATTATTGCCGAAACTAATGGCTCGAATTCAATACATTCATGAGTGTAAATCGTTTCTTAACGATAAGATACACTGTATGTTTATACGGTTTCTCAGATTGTTATGACAATGCAAAAAGTAAAATATTTTATTTCGCGTTTCAGATTGTCAAATAGAAATATTTTATTTTGTTAATGAAATTGTTGAAATAGAAATATTTTATTTTCAGGTTCTGATTCTTCGAACAGAAATATTTTAATTTCGAAATTGTATATCTTATTTAAAATACTATTTTCTTTAAGCAAAATAAAATCTAAAATGTTCAATAGTATTTGACATATTTGTTTCGCAAAATAATGCCCACCTCTGAATTACACCTACTAATTTTCGTCATAAATGCTGACTAACAATAGAATTATAAATTATACAAATTGTGTCTTGTTCGGTGTCATTTTCATTAGAAAAATGTCTCAAATGTATTCGTAAAGTTTTGTTGAAGTTAGGTGAAAAATAAAGAGTATTGTCTCACCGATACAGAACGGTTACAGAAAAATCGTATCCCCTCGCGATCTATGTCCCAGATCCGAACCGAGGATCGGACTTAGATCGAGACTCGACTGTACTGCACCGAATTCTTCGAGTTTCTTTTGTTTTTGTTGATTCATTCGGGTCAAAGCGACATCCAATGGCCACATTCGCTTTTCTGTTGCACGTTTTTCTCCAGACGAATTTACATTTCAAGGTTATTCAAGGTCGTTAACCTCTTAACGGCGAAATTTAGTTTTAAAAATCCCCCACAGAGTGCGGAATTAAAATCAAACAATGACGAGTGTACACGTCGAACGCAGGATAAATAGTCCTATTATAAATTTTACGAAATACGTGAAAGATTTATATTTTTAATTCATGAACAGTTAATTAATTCTTGAAAAGGTTAGTATTATTGCACCGAGATTTGTCAAACGCAATTAACCAGTTAATTGACATTTAAAACCTGCCTCTGTTTAGCAAGAGATTTCATAATGAATTTCTTACTAATTTATTGAATACGTGAACAAATTTAACACTAAACCTGCCACGAGGTGTCAAATGACCCATTTCAGATTTTTTATTTGCAAATATAGAAATTCTAAACGTATTTTCATGGGAATTTATTGAATACATTTTTTGACTCGAGTAGGATATAAATAAATTTAATTATTTAAATTATTAATTTAATTTTGATGGTCGGTAGATTTGGCGTCAAGCTTAGTGTCAGTTAGTTTAGAGAAGAATTCACAAAGGCAGGTTTCAAATGAACAACCTTGAATAACCTTGCACGACCTTCGAGCACCAACATGATACAACAAATCTAAACGACCGCACTGAAACGAAACTACCGAAATGAAAGCACACAATTCCCGAGATGGAAAACACGAAGAACATTCCTTGTGCTGAGGCACGTCCACCTGGAGAATATTTCTGAACGCCATAAGATGTCTCCCCTGAAACCAGGTAGGTGTTTGAAACGAGTTATAGTTAGAGGGGCGGAGTTATTGCGTGCGAAACGTCGATTGGGACACCCTGTATAAACGGATGCTCCTAGAGAAGGGGAAAGAGAGACACTGTAGACGTCTAGAGTGTGTGTATAAAGTGGGCGAAACAGAAAGAGGAACAGATATTTCGTTCGATGTTAACCGACGATCAGTTTCACGACGTTCCTCGAGTTTTATGGTTGCCAGGATCGATAGGCGTGAAACTGGTCTACGGAAGTTAGGATCCTTCAGGCCGCACTGTTCCGGCAAAGCCGCGCACAGTCCCGGTTTGTTCACGATTCGGAGGACAGTGCGTGGGGATGATGATGGCGAAAGGGCTGTCCAGGGAACGCACCTCCAATGATCTAGACCTTCGCATACACGAGCTGAGTCGATAAGAACTAACACACTAACTTGCAACCTGTTGCTTGAGCCGGCTTCGATCTCTCAGAAAACAAGAGGATCTAGAAGAATCTGAATCTTCATCCGTTCGATCAACCAACAGGCCAGTTCTTGTTGACTCACCCTGCACACTGTTGAGGACAGTCTCTTCAGTGATCGTCGGAAGGTTTCAGCCGTCGCTCGTTGCTCGTTAGATGGCGATCGACGAAATAATAGTGACAAGTAGACTGCGGATCTTTATGCAGAATAAAACTTTTGTGCACGTCAATTGCTAGCTGCGGGAGCTGAAAAAGCTTTATTTTGCTGAATAATCATTTTTATATGTTCAGAATAGCATATCGTCGGCCTCGTATGAAAATTGCCTGAGTCCAAAATGTAAACTTTACAGAAATGACTCCATGCAATGATGAACTTCAAATTCTGATATCGTGGCGCTACCTGACAACTTGTCGCTGAACTATCACCCTCGAACCGCAGAGATTGAAGTACCTAACAAGCTGAATACCCAATATTCGTAAAAAAGGGACTTAAGCAGTTTTCATACGAAGCTGACGACATCGACACTGTCGAACTCTTTCAATCTTTTCACTGTTTTGAACCACGCCTACTCGTTTCTGTCGTAAATGCATAAAATCCGCTGTCCAGCGACAAGACCCTTTTGATTCTGGGTCAGGGCTAGGTTAATGAACGTTGATTGATCACTGGTTAGGGTACGATCACAGTGGGCCCGTTTCGAGCGCCTCGAGAGTCATGCGTTGGTGCCGGTACGGCCGATTTCGTCAGAAAAGATGCCCACAGTGGGCCCGACATCGTTCGAAACGGTCGAGGTCTGCGGCAGCAGAACCTTTTCAAGTGCATCGAGAAGGGTTTCCATGGGACAAACCCCATGGGGTCTCGACGTCGGACGACGGTCGGAGGATAGTCAAATAATTTTGTTTTTCGCCCGACGTCGGACGGTGCAGCGTTCACTTCAAATAATTTTCATGTCGCCAATTTTGAGGTGTCCGTATTTTGAAAAACGGGTCCGTAAAGAGGACACTTGGGGCTATATTATCGTTATTTGTCAATCGTGGTCGATTGGATACAGAGTGGAGGAGGCAGGCCTCGTTTCACACGCATTTTCGGCTGTGTCGGAATATTGGCTACAGCGGACACGCATACTATGCAGCGTGCACCGTCGAAATCAAAACATTGAGACTACGGGCGCGCGGCTGGGGTGGGGATAGGCAGACCCAACGATAGGGTCGATTTGTTTATGTGCAGTTCCCAGGGCTGTTCTCTATGGAGAGATTTATTACAGGTCCTTACTATTGAGCTGGAAGTCGGCACTTTCTCGGACGACA
>CM052188.1:2919995-2938822 GCA_028455805.1 Lasioglossum figueresi | reverse complement strand
ATCTCGCGAGGGCCCTTCTCTCGGTGGACGTCGGACGAAGCTAGAAGGGTCTCACAGACGGGCCTAACCGCACATTTGAAATGTCGGACCGAAGCCTCTGACGTCACCAGAACGATCGAACGTCGGATCCACTGTGATCGTACCCTTAGTGGACTGCGGATCTCTATGCGAAGTAAAAATGTGCTCGACAATGTCGTCCACCTCCAATGATCTTGGAAGATCAATAATCTACAGTTCCTTTTAATCCTCCACGATCCGCAGTCTGTCCGTGTGTATTCGCCTAACTCGCATATGAGAGGGACTATTTTTGACGAACGCGACAGCCGCAACACGGCGGTGAGCCACAACATTATTATAAACAAGAACATCGTATAACAAACCAGATAGGAATACTAGATTAGTGTGGCCGACGACTAACCGGCTCCCATAACAGCGTTGCCATGCAGCAACCACCATTTTGTGGCTGTCGCGGCGTTCAAAAATGGCCGCTCTCGGCTCGGCTTCACGCGTTCGCTATGGTCAAAGCGGATGTTGCATTTATGCAAATGAACCGATCCAGTATTTTTGCTTCTCCTTCCGCAAGAAGCGTAGATCAACGGATTATCGAGCGATGGCTAAATCGTTCCGAAGGACATTCGGGAGAGCGACAATGCACTAGGTTGTCCCAAAAGTTCGTGTCGTCTTTGCAAGCAGATCGAGTAGCGCGGTTAAGTAAACGTAAGCTTGGAAAACAGTAAAACATCAACGAAAACATGATCGCGCTATCTGCGAGGGAGAGCCGTCGAGTTCGGACCAGCAGCTGGCCTAATTTATAAACTCAAGTACAAGTATTTTACCTCTACCAGTTATTCAACTAAACTATTCTCGAAGCATATTTTCTAGCCAATTGATGTCATTAGCGACACTACAAAAACCATTCTCAAGTTCACACTGGTTCATCCTAGAAGCCAGTCCAGATTAGCCTAACTCTCCCGTGCATGTTCATGTTAGCTGGACTGCGAATCTTTAGGTACTTACGACAACAGGGACTAACGCAACGTCGATGTGAAGCTTTAGAGGGTTTTAGATACTTCTCCATCTCGAAAACTAATGGAATCAACATGTTATGCGAAATTCCCGTGTTTGTAGAGATCCGTAAAGATCCACAGCCTGCCGATCACAACAAATGTCCGCACGATCTTCTGGGACAAGCTGATACACTATGAAAACGAAGATCACCGGAGGCGGGTCCTCTAGACAGGATTTTCGTCATGACGTGGAATTGCTCCCCGCGTGCATCGGAAGCTGTTCTTCTACTTTGTTAAACAGATCTAAAGAGTGGAGGAGGTGAGGGACGGTGGACCGACGTGTGAGGCGAACAACGGAAGATACTCGGGGGTTCAAGGTGGACGATCATATTATCTACACAGTGACATATAGCAGGTACTGCACTATCGACAACTCGTCTGGTGGACTGACTGCTGCTCACGCTGCTGGGTTCCCTGCTCGATTTCCGTTGGGCCTGCACTCTACCCTCGAGATTGTAGGTCTCTCCTGTTACGATATGCCAACGGGATTCTCGGCCGGCGTCTCGCGAGCGCAGAAGCGGGACAACACGTGCATCACAGAAGCACACAGAAAACCCGCGAACGCGTCCTTCGAGTCCCGATCCCGAGGACAAACACTGGCCCGGAACTATCGAAACGTGAATTACATTCTAATTTCTACATTTTCATCATCCTTCACCGGAACGTTCTATTTTTAATTTGGCCCGTTTCCGTGGGAACGTTCAATTGCTCATTTTGTTAATCATTTCCAAGCTTTCTATTTTGTTAACCGTTTCCAGGCAAATCGTTCAATTTTCGATTTTGTCAACACTTTACAGGTGGAACACTATTTTTGGAGTTTCTTACTATTCATTATTGACTTTTGTAGACTTTCGTAGATGTTCAGAAGGAGTTCAATTATTCAATTTTCACTTTTCTTAACCTCTTTCATGCGAAATGTCCAATTTTCAAATTTGTTAGCTCATCACAGAAAGAATCTTAAATTATGAATTTTGTTAACCCTTAAAGGGCAGACCGTTAAATTTTTAACTTTGTCAACATTTTATAGGTGGAACACTCTTTTTGGAGTTGCTTACTATTTTTTATTGACTTTTGTAAATGTTCAGAAGGAGTTCAATTATTCAATTTTCGTAATAACACTTCCATGAGAAATGTCCAATTTTCAATTTTGTTAGATCTTCACAGAAAGAATCTTAAATTTTGAATTTTGTTAATACTTAAAGGGCAGACCGTTAAATTTTTAACTTTGTCAACACTTTACAGGTGGGACACTCTTTTTGGAGTTGCTTACTATTTTTTATTGACTTTTGTAGACTTTTGGAAATGTTCAGAAGGAATTCAATTATTCAATTTTCACTTTTCTTAACCTCTTTCATGAGCAATGTCCAATTTTCAATTTTGTTAGCTCTTCACAGAAAGAATCTTAAATTTTGAATTTTGTTAACCCTTAAAGGGCAGACCGTTCAATTTTTAACTTTGTCAACACTTTACAGGTGAAACACTCTTTTTGGAGTTTCTTACTATTTTTTATTGACTTTTGTAGACTTTCGTAGATGTTCAGAAGGAGTTCAATTATTCAATTTTCACTTTTCTTAATCTCTTTCATGCGCAATATCCAATTTTCAATTTTGGTAGCTCTTCACAGAAAGAATCTTAAATTTTTAATTCTGTTAACCCCTAACGGACAGATCGTTAAATTTTGGATTTTGTCAACCTTTTACAGGTGAAACACTCTTTTTGGAGTTGCTTACTATTTTTTATTGACTTTTGTAGACTTTTGTAAATGTTCAGAAGGAGTTCAACTATTCAATTTTCGATTTTCGTAATCCTTCCATGCGAAATGTCCAATTTTTAATTTTGTTAGCTCTTTGTAGACAGAATGTTAAATTTGTAATGTTGAATTATCAACTTTGTTAACCCTGTTCAGAGACAAAGCTTTCTACTTCGAATTTTGTATTATTTCGTTTATGGTTCAGAAAGTGTCAAAATTGAAGTATATATAAATAATTGTATTGTTCTTTCAAAAATCCAGATATTGTGCCAACGTTACTACAGTAACAAGGAAAGTATACAAAATCTCCAATTTTCAATTTTGTTAGAGTTTTAATTTTGTTAACCCGTTCCGGACAGAATGTTCAATATTTAATGTCGTTAAATCTTGACGAGTATGATGTTGAATCATCAACTTTCTTGACAGAGAACGCCCAATTTCGAATTTTTTATTATTTCGTTTACGGTTCAGAAAGTGTCGAAATTGAAGTCTAGTCTTTATAAATTAAATGCACGTTTGCTGTCTTACTTCCTAAAAAAAGAACACTTTCAAAAAGCTACTTTCTGCTAAAAAAATTAAATCCAGGATCCAAATCATCTTCCAAAATCCAAAAAACTGTACAAACCAAATCACCACAAACCTAATTCACGTTTCCACAGGTCCGGACCACTGCAGGACGGTT
This sequence comes from Lasioglossum figueresi, assembly GCA_028455805.1. Taxonomy (NCBI): domain Eukaryota; kingdom Metazoa; phylum Arthropoda; class Insecta; order Hymenoptera; family Halictidae; genus Lasioglossum; species Lasioglossum figueresi. The sequence goes on along the minus strand of CM052188.1, from coordinate 2,935,323 downwards.
CCACAGTCGACAGAAAAACGAGAAATCTCTAGAATCCTGTTCAACTCTAACCACAAACACAACACTGTTCACAAACCTCGGAGTCTCAAGATTTCCCATTTTCGGCCGTCGAGTCCCATCATAATTTTACTCTCTACCGATGTCCCATGAAGTCGTCCCCATACAAGGGTCAGAATAGCTCGTACCCGACAGGTGGAAGAACAGAGAGTTAACCTTTCGTTCCTCGCACCCCGATGTGTGCAGTGGTCGCATGGGGTCAGTCATTGACACAGTTTCTCGCTTTTTCGCTGAAGAATAATTAAGTTCTACCGGAAATTGCGATGACCCCATGCGAGTGATCACGGTAGAGCTTCGTACAACGCGATGGCTGAACTTCAAAATGTCTCGTAGGTACACTTTACCTTACCGGACTCAAAATTTGTGCCTTTCTCCTATAAATTATGATGCATTTGATATGTGATTCAGTAGATTCGTACCCTGGGCGGCTCCAGTCGAAGTTTCGATCCTGTAGGACCAACGGTTGAGGAGTTATGTTTGCTTAAAGTTGTTCATTATTCACTGTTTTTGACAGGTAAGGTCGTCGCCATATTGGTTCGTAGATACGATCGCGCCCCGCTTACCGAGCGGAACCGCTAGATGGCAGTGCGGGCACTCAGTAACATCGCTAAGATACAGAAAATATCTCGGAAAATGTTTGAGAAGAAGTATCATGGAAAATATTTACAAAAACCTAACCCAGAGCTAACCCAAACCTAACCCAGATCAGTTAAAACGCAACATCGTGGCCATGTCTTCCAAAATTCAAACAAGAATCGCAATACCCGCTCTATATTATCAGCATTAACGTGTGACGGATGTCGATAATTTAGAGAATCGTCGATAATGTAAATGTCTTTTGAAGTATCGATTTATTTATTTATTAACGTTCATTTAATTTTGTTAACAGTCATTCGTTTGTGGTTCCCTACCAACGAATTTCGTTTGTAAATATTTTTCTGGAATAAACCTTCAAACCAGATACACGTTTATTTATTAAGAACGCTCTCATAAACGTGTGCCCGTGCTGCCATCTAGCGGTTCTCCTCGGTAAGCGGCTCGCGATCGTCACTAGGAATCAATATGGCGGCGCTCGCACCTGTCAAAAACACTGAATAATGATCAACTTTAAGCAATCATAACTGCTCAACCATTGATTCCACAGGATCGAAATTTCGATTTGCAGGTTCCCCGGGTACAAATCTACTGGATTGCGTATCAAATACATCATAATTTATAGGAGAAAGGCACAAATTTTGAGTCCGGTAAAGTAAAGAGCAGTCTAGCTCGTCCAAGCTTTTGGTGCCTGTTACAGGTCATTCTATTCGACTACGAATACGGTCTTGATTTCTGGCGTGAATAACAAGATCTCTAGATTTCGCGTTATACGAGAGTCTACAGTGAAGGTTAACCGATTCGTTCTCTTGGACGTGTTATGTCGCGACGACCATACTGTTTATATAAGGTCACAGACGAATTATTATTGGCTTGGAACGACAGTGCGCAGCGTTTGTAAATTAAAATTGAAAGCTAAAATTTAGATATTCATCCAATAACATATTTTCCATTCTGTTCTATTACTTTTTGCCATTTTCGATGTAACTTCTCGTGTTATTTAATAAACATATGAAGAAATACCTTAATTTTATCATCGATTCTTAATTTCAAACGCTACGAACTTTCTTTCCAACCCAATAATTATGTGACCCGAGATAACTTGTCCTAGAGAACGGAGCAGTTACAGTAATGTCCGACTGTAAGTCTTGCTGAAGGCTTAACTGTATGTCGCTACGCGGCCCATTCCACTGAGGGGCATACCCCGCGAGGGGCAAAGAACCTCGAGCTGCTTCGGTGGCCGAGCAATGAGGTGTATCGGTGTGAACTACTAATCCAATTACAAAACTTTTTTATTTGTAATTATTTTCTTATGGGTCTTGCACTAACTTATTTGTGGCATTTTTCTAATAAAAATGATACCAAATATGATGTAATCCCGATGATATTTAATTGTGTAATGACTAGACTGCGGATGTTTATGCAATCTCTTATTTTTATACACAAATTTTTAAAAAGTGGGATGAAATAAAATTCTTTTTTTAATGGGAACAGCCTTTGTAGATAAAAAAATAAATAAAAATCGTGTTGAATTCTATCGAACTTGATAATCTGGGATTTTTTTTAAATTTCTACGAGCCATAGATGCATAAAGATCCGCAGTCTAGTAATGAACGATGAATGCTTCGAACGCAAGGAAGAACGTACGTTGTCCTACTTTGCGTTAAAAACCTTAATCGTTAATTACACAAGTAAATATACAGTTACGCACATAAACTCTTATAAATTATATACATACCCAAAATTTCATTGAAATTGGTTAACTGGTTTGCGAATTATAAACGATCAAAAGTGATAAAAATGGCAATTGTAGGCCGAAAAACATGAAAAATTGCAATTTTTACTGCTTTTGATCGTTTAAAATTAGTAAACCAATTTCAATAAATTTTCTAAAAAAGTTGTAAAAATCAATTTTTACTATTTTCACTAATTTTTCAACATATTTATATAGACGTCATTTACTAAACTAATTCTTCTAGCCTTACAGAGAAATTGAACTCGTTCGGTCCATACATAAAAAAGTTATTCTGATTTAAAGTGTGTATGATGAATCATGTGCGTAACTATAATTGGAATTATATCATATTTAGTATCATTTTCATTAGAAAAATGCGACGAATATGTTGGTCAAAGTCCCATAAAAAAATAATGAAAAATAGAGAAGTTATCTTATTGAATTATTAATGTTTACTCTTCTCAGAGGCCCAGGACTCCCGAGGTTCGCTGTCCTCTTCTACGTTCGGCGCGGCCTTCCAAGCCACAAAAAGGTAGTGTCCTGCTCATGACTAGGTCACAACACAGAACCGAGAAACGACTTACAGTGGGACATTACTGTGTTTGTTTACGGCAGCGCTCAGATTTACTTACTCGCGACGGCCGAGTTTCGAAGGCTACGCACCCTAGACCCGGCAGCGCGTCTCACTCCCCGTGGCGGCCCTAGTTCGGAATACCTCAGGCGTGTTGCGTAGTCGCCATTCGTGGCGCCTAGGAGAATTAGGACCGACATGGCAAGAATAGGCGTGGATAGGGCCGGTTGAGGCACCTCCGCTAACAGAGGACTAGCGGAGGTGAATAATCTCCGGATACAGGAGGAGAGGAAGATCTTGTAAGCCCTGGGCGGTGGGGTTTTAGTGGGTATGATGGAGGCATAAGGCCATATAATCCCTCCCACTTCCATCGTAGGATGGAGCCGAGCCCCACACTACCCTCTCTGACCACCATCGGAGGAGAGGGTGTGCGTAAGTGTATTCCCCCACCGTCCTTAACAAAAGGGCCGATATGCCAAGAACAGGCAAGGATAAATCGGTTGAGGCACCTCCGCTAACAGAGGACCAGCGGAGGTGAATAGTCTCCGGATACAGGAGGAGAGGAAGGTCCAGTAAGCCCTGGGCGGTGGGGTTTTAGTGGGTATGATGGAGGCATAAGGCCATATAATCCCCCAACTTTCAACGTAAGGGGAACCGAGCCCCACACTATCGTCTCTGACCACCATCGGAGGAGAGGGTGTGCGTAAGTGTATTCCCTCACCGTTCTTAAAAAAAGGGCCGATATGCCAAGAACAGGTGTGGATAGGTCCGGTTGAGGCACCTCCGCTAACAGAGGACCAGTGGAGGTGAATAGTCTCCGGATACAGGAGGAGAGGAAGGTCCTGTAAGCCCTGGGCAGTGGGGTTTTAGGGGGTATAGTGGAGGCATAAGGCCATATAATTCCCCAACTTCCAACGTAAGGGGAACCGAGCCCCACACTACCCTCTCTGACCACCATCGGAGGAGAGGGTGTGCGTAAGTGTATTCCCCCACCGTCCTTAACAAAAGGGTCGATATGCCAAGAACAGGCAAGGATAAATCGGTTGAGGCACCTTCGCTAACAGAGGACCAGCGGAGGTGAATAGTCTCCGGATACAGGAGGAGAGGAAGGTCCTGTAAGCCCTGGGCAGTGGGGTTTTAGGGGGTATAGTGGAGGCATAAGGCCATATAATTCCCCAACTTCCAACGTAAGGGGAACCGAGCCCCACACTACCCTCTCTGACCACCATCGGAGGAGAGGGTGTGCGTAAGTGTATTCCCCCACCGCCCTTTAAAAGAGAGAGCCGATATGCCAAGAACTCATTTCCAGGATTGCAAGAGTACATGAAAGACAAGAACAGGCGTGGTAGTGGCCCTGAGGAACGAAGAACTAAGGAGCAATACGAAAAGTGGAGGCCCTTGGTCCTTCATAAGCTCGGGCATCAACTACTTGGTAGAGAGGCGGTCCATTGACCGTCCTGGGTTTAAAAAAAGAAAAATTGCAAGAGTACATATGCCAAGAACAGGCGTTGATAGGGCCGGATGAAAAACCTCCGCTGAATGCGGACAGCGGGCCAGCGGAGGTGAAGTCTCTGGATATAGGAGGGGATGAAGGTCCTGTAGGTCCTGGGCGGTATGGTTTTAGTGGGTATGGCGGAGGCATAAGGCCATATAATCCCTCCAACTTCCATCGTAAGGGGGAGTCGAGCCCCACACTGCCCTCTCTGACCACCATCAGAGGAGGGGGTGTGCGTAAGAGCATTCCCACACCGCCCTTAAAGAAAAAGGCCGATATGTCAAGAACAGGTGTGGATAGGTTCGGTTGAAGCACGTCCGCTGAATGCGGTCCAGCGGAGGTGAATAGTCTCCGGATACAGGAGGAGAGGAAGGGTCCTGTAGACCCTGGGCGGTATAGTTTTAGTGGGTTTGGCGGAGGCACAAGGCCATATAATCCCTCCAACTTCCATCGTAGGGGCGATCCGAGTTGCACACTACCCTCTCTGGCAACCATCAGAGGAGAGGGTGTGCGTAAGAGCATTCCCACACCGCCCTTAAAGAAAAGGGCCGATATGTCAAGAACAGGTGTGGATAGGTTCGGTTGAAGCACGTCCGCTGAATGCGGAACAGCGGAGGTGAATAGTCTCCGGATACAGGAGGAGAGGAAGGTCCTGTAGGCCCTGGGCCGTGAGGTTTTAGTGCGTATGGCGGAGGCATAAGGCCATATAATCCCTCCAACTTCCATCGTAGGGGAGAGCCGAGCCCCACACTACCCTCTCTAGCAACCATCATAGGAGAGAGTGTGCGTAAGAGCATTCCCACACCGCCCTTAAAAATGGGAGAACTAGGGCCGCCACGGGGAACGAGACGAGCGACCGGGTCGAGTGCACGTAGCCTTTAGAACTCGGCCGTCGCGAGTAAGTAAGTCCGAGCGCTGGTTTGCGGCAGGCATGTCCAACATTTGCTCGATCGGAGGCTTATTCAAGGGAGACGCCCACTTCTCCCGCCCGCGCGTCTCGATCCCCGTGGCGACCGTAGTCCGCGGAGCTTCTCAGGCCCGCACGTACCGTATGCCGTATGCACTGCGCGTGGCGCGTTGGAATCATTCTTAACCCGGCGTTGGTAAAGTGGGAAAATGTATCGAAAGTAGCAAGGTTGTGTCTCACAGACCCCACCGAAATAATATATTGTATTATAGAAATAAATACCTCTTTCATGAATATAAGATTAGGTAAATTATATTTTTAAATACACTCAGGACCGACTCGCTGTCACGCGATGTTACAATGTTCCAATCAATCTAAAATCTCTGGGGTCTGTGAGACCCCACCTAACTAACTTCGGGTTAAAACAGAGCAGCGTACACTGCCGAATGATTCCTCGCTATCGTCTTTGTATCACCTTTGATATCAACGTCTGCAACCTTCCCTTCGATATTTCGGATTTGCCAGGCAGTTCTAATGAACGTGCGCAACAGTCAAGCTTCGAATAGCGTATAAGTACAACTAAAAACTATTTTCCAAATTTATTTTTTCTAAATTACCGTGCGACGCAGTGAATCAGGCCTATAGGGGATACCACTGACAAAAAGGAACGCATTGACCATAGTACCTCATGGGTGATGTAGAAACCTATGGGTGGAGAGTCGCCCCAACGCGCCACGCGCAGTGCGTCGATACGTACGGGCCTGAGCAGCTCCGCGGACTACGGTCGCCACGGGGAGCGAGACGGGCGGGCGGGAGAAGTGGGCGTCTCCCTTGAATATGGCTCCGTGCGAGGAAATGTTGGACATGACTGGTTTACGGTGATCAACGCGTGTGGGATTCGGTACTTTACAAAGGAGCATCGTGTGCGAGGCCGACAGGCGATCGTTGAGAAGTTTACGGACGCAGGTGATGGTATTTGTGTGGGGGTTGTTCGATCGGTGTCGAAACAGGGTGGGATCGATATATCAACGGGTCAGAAGAAAACGACGGTCGTTGATGGGCGTCGTGCTCGCCATCTTCCGTTGCGAACGGGCTCGCGTTATGGCAAACGGCCACCATAAACCGCGTTGGTTGCTGATCAGTGCAGGGTAAACGACAAACGCGGGTAATCGTCCGTCGGGTACACGTACGTGCGTGAACGTGAGAGATCGGAATCCATGTACAGCGGCTGTGTCGGCTATTTCTACGGCAAACAGAGAGAAGAGAAATCACACACGTTTTTTTGTTGTTGTTGTTGTTGTTTGTTTGTTTTTGGAGGTGATGTGCGACGGACCATGGTGTTTCCAGCAGTTCGTGCTTTATTATATCTTCGTACAATGTGCCGGCGTTATTTTGCAGAATACCGCCACGCTCGTTATTTTTTTTTTGTTTTCGTATTTTCCTTCTATCTTTTCTGTTCCTTTCTCCGGCGATACGACAACCGAGAGGACGATCCGCTCTCCCGTCGCGGTTACAACTCGGTACAATCGGTGTCTTATCGGTTACATCGATGACGTCCGACCTCGGACAATAGTACGGGCACACTTACGTTCGCGCTACAACGGCCCCCAAGGTCGTCCACGTCGATGGCACTCGGCATTGTTACGACACTAAAGCGGAATCTGAGAGCTCGTTGGTCGTTTCGGTTCGTAGAAATATATAGATAGGTCGCTAACGTGAGAGATACTGGTTGCTTAAGTGGCTTGGCGAAAGGGGGTGGGGGAGGAAACGGTGTAATTGTTTCGCACAAAACAGGGATCGTCGCGATCGTGGATTGGTCTCTGTTCCGACCAGTTTCATTCTGGATTTTCTGGTTCGAATCGAGGTCCGGCTTGACCCTTTTGCACTCGGAGCTGTTTCAACTGGAAAATTAAACAGTGCTTCCGACCTAAAATATTTCCATTCTCAATGATTTTTGAAATTTGGTCGATACGAGAATTGATATTACTTCTCGTATAATACTTGAGGGGATAGACTCGAATTTCTCGATTATGCAAAGATGGGGTTTTTGAGCAGTCGAAAGCGCTGGATGAAAGATCAAACTAGGCCACAATCGCCTCAAAAGTCCTATTTTTACATTCACCAGGCTTAATTTGCGTTATTCGGTAGCATGATGCTGCGCATTAGGGTGGACCTTAGTTATAGTTGGCGACAATTATTTGAAAGATTTTTGTCACGACATCCCTTAGAATTGTGCCACTGGATGAAAAAATAATCTGTGCGAAATTTGACATTGATGAAAAATAAGGTCCATCCTACTGCACACGTACCTAATTTCATAAAGCTGCTGCAGCTAACTCGTGCCAAATAATGCAAATTACGCCTCGGAGACGTAAAAATAGGAGTTTTGCCTAGATTGATCTTTTATCTAGCGCTTTTGGCTACTGAAAAACCTTATCGCATGCATTATTGAGGAATGAGAAGGGGCTTTCCACACCCTTGCAATCCTAGAAACGAGACTACCCCCTTAAATGTTTGGCAATTGATTAGATGTGAACAAATCTAATAATGTGAACAATATTTTAAATGATGCCACAATTTTTAGTAATTTTTAGTGGCGGCTCAGAGTTACCACTCGAGTGCTAAGGGTTGACACTTGGACGGCGGATCCCCGGGTCTGTTTTCACCCGGCGGCGTTTCGTTAATCGTTTTCTAACCTCTCAACGCCGAGATACGTACTCTCCGCGTCTCAGAAAACGTCTCCTGGCAGGAATTCGAAAGGAATTAGGCAGCAAGCCGTGCAATTGCGCCATTCCACTGGCACATTCGGTTTTAGCCGAATTATTGGTCGAAGTGTGTGACGTCACAGTGGCCATGTTCCGCACAGTGGGACAAACTGATAAATTCTGTATCAAAATCAAAGAACTTTTGATAGCAATGAGATAGAGCGCTGATTTATTTTTTAATTAAAGCTGAAATATTCCAGAATGTGAGAAAAATAGAGAGATTACGGTACGAACATTTTCTTAACCTTGAAAATCTTTATCAAACTTGCAGAATTTCAAGAAAATTGTAGTTCACCCAATGCAATGTCCGTGAAAATTGCCATCAATTCAGAATTTTGCAAAATCTATTTTCGCGAACAGAACTAACGAAATAAATATAAATATAATGATACCTTATTCTTATTTTTATAGAAGCCGAACGTAGAAAAGGACAGCATGTAAACACGAAACGCGCTGTCCATCCTTGCGCACCAAACTTCCGTCGTCGATTAAACCACTAAATACAATTGAAATTATACCGTGTTTGGTCTTGTTTTAATCAGAAAACTGCCAGAAATAAGTTAGTGAAAGTCCCATAAAAGAATAATGAAAACTAAAGAAGTTTTGTAATTCGATTAGTAGTGGTTCACACCGATACGTATTTACGAGATAGAGCGATGATTTATTTTTTAATTAAAGCTAAAATATTTCCGAATATGGGAAAAATAGAGAGATTACGGTACGAACGTTTTTCAACCTTGAAAATCTGTGTTAAACTTCAATTTCAAGAAGATTATGGTTTATCCAATGCCATGTTCGGATAGATTATTTTCTTGACATGCTGTACATAATTTCCTGTAGATTTCGCAAAATTTTCTTGAAATTCTTCAAGTTCAACACAGATTTTCAAGGTTGAAAAACGTTCGTACCGTAATCTCTCTATTTTCCCATATTCTGCAATATCCATAATCTTTAATTTGTTAAAAAATCATCGCTCTATCTCATTTCTATCAAAAGTTCTTTGATTTTTATACGGAATTCGTCGTTTTGACCAACTGTGCGTCGTCTCGAGGGACAATTTTTGACGCACGGAGAGTTTGTCCGCCTTCCGAGTGTTAATTCACGTATCTCAATTGCCCGTTCCGAATGTTTTCGCGGTGCAATTTCATTGTTGCACTGATCCAGGCCTGTTTTGTGCAATTCGAACCGTCGAAGCAGCGTAATGGCGTACCGTCGTGAGTCGTGTAAGATTAATCGCACATACCGTAATCCATTACAACAGCACTTCTACTTACAAATATATATATACGTGTGTATATATGTATGTGTACGTGTATTATATTATATCGATAAACTTTTCATTTTCGTATAACACTCATTTTACTCTATTCGACACATTTTTACAACGCCTTACAAAATCTAGACACGCTGTACCACTAAACATTAGCAAGTATTTGGTGATTGTGTGTGTTCGGGGGTGTGTTCGTGTGTGTGTGGCTGTGTATTTGCGGAGATCATTCTCGTGATGCCACGATCTCGCTGCTGTCGTGATTGAAAACGGCGTAAAAGCTATGTACAAGTAATACATAGATTATGTACAAAACCGAGACGTAAACGTCACACTTACAACAAACGTAATCGGGAATCGTATCGTGGAGGTTCGATAGTGGGGAGTTCGGTGAACCAATCAGTGAAATTTTGTTTTTTTTTCTTAATTGGTTCTTTGGAGGACGAAAATTAACCAGCTTTCGGTTTTTACGATCGAAATCTTGTTTGATTCAAACGAGAAATTGATATATTGAAGCTAGAAGCGGAATTTTAATATATTTTTCCAAATTATTGCACTTCGATAAAGGACGTTGTTTATCAGTGCGAATAATTAATTAAGGTACCTTTTAATTTCTTGTAAAATGCGTTCGAATTTTGTGGATTTAAGAGCAATTATAATTAATCGACATTTGAGAAACGTTGTATCTCGATATGGAACATTGTTTATAGTGTTATTGAGAATCGGAAGATTAAGGAAACTATCTTGGAGATGTTGTAAAACGCGTTCGAATTCTCTCTTTATTCGCGGACGAATGAATTTAAGTACGGAGAGTCGTAAAATAGCGAGACACATTACAATTTACGCAATATTTTCCGAAGATTTGAAATTTAATGGCTTCGATACGACCTACTCGTATAGTACAAGGTGTGTATAAAAGTTTATGGTGCCGACCTACAAAAACATATAAAATTTAAAATATTATAAAATCAACGTGGTGGCAGAATGTGAAAGATACAATTTTCTATGTTTATGAAAAAACATAGAAATCATCTCATTTCATTAAATTATGAAAAAACGTTTCGAATGTTCCAAGTAAGAATTCATGAAATCATATATGCTGATATTAATTAATTATGAAAGAACGTTTTGAATGTTTCAAGTAAAAATTTATGAAACTTATGTGCTATAATTAATTAATTATGAAAGAACGTTTTGAATGTTCCAAGAAAGAATTTATGAAATCATGTATGCTAAAATTAATTAATTATGAAAGAACGTTTTGAATGTTACAAGTAAGAATTTATGAATCATATATGCTAAAAATAATTAATTATGAAAGAACGTTTGAATGTTTCTAGTAATAATTTACGTAACAACGTTTTGAATGTTCCAAGTAAGAATTTATGAAATCATATTTGCTAAAATTAATTAATTACGAAAGAACGTTTTGAATGTTCCAAGTAAGAATTTATGAAATCATATATGCTAAAATTAATTATTTATGAAAGAACATTTTGAATGTTGCAAGTAAGAATGTATGAAATCGTTAAAATTAAGTACTAAAATAAATAAATTATGAAAGAACGTTTTGACCGTTCCAAGTAACAATTTATGAAATAATATATGCTAAAATTAATTAATTACGACACAACGTTTTCAATATTTCAACAAACAATTTACGAAACAACCTCGACAGGACTGAACCAATTAATTTCAATCTTAACATCCGAGAGCTGAACACCAGATCCGCGGTCAATCAAATTAGTTAGACAAAACATCCAAAGAACCAGAGAACGTTCAGATCATATTCACAGTGCATCAATTCCTCTTTCCGTGGATCAATTTGAAGATGGATTGATGTGCAAGAAAGAACCGATTCGAGTGACGGTCAAGAATTTATCGTCGTGACGATCACCGAGGCTCGACTCGAGATTCGACTTAAGTGTGACTTGAACGATTATCGTCTGCGTTTCAGGTACGCGGGAGGCGAACTGTTTACATTACAACAGTCGTACACAGGGCCGGATTAAGCTAGCGCGGGGCCCGTAGCAAATGTTACCCGAGGGCCTTAGGTTTAGTATGATAATAAAACAAAACGCAATAAAGGTCCTTTTTTCAGCAGAAATATCTGTTAACAGTAGCCAGGGCTTTTTCTGCTGCAAGCGCGGGGCCCTTAGAAGAGCACTGGGCCCGTACCAAATGTTACCTGGGGGCCCTAGGTTTAGCATAATAATAAAACAAAACGCAATAAAGGACCTTTTTTCAGCAGAAATGTCTGTTAATAGTAGCCAGGGCTTTTTCTGCTGCAAGCGCGGGGCCCTTTGAAGAGCACTGGGTCCCCAGAAGAGCGCGGGGGGCCCGTACCAAATGTTACCTGGAGGCCCTAAGTTTTGCACGATAATAAAACAAAAAAAAATAAAGGACCTTTTTGCAGCAGAAATATCTGTTAATAGTAGCCAGGGCTTTTTCTGCAGCAAGCGCGGGGCCCTTAGAAGAGCGAGGGGCCCGTACCAAATATTACCTGGGGGCCCTAGGTTTAGCATGATAATAAAACAAAATGCAATAAAGGACCTTTTTTCAGCAGAAATATCTAATAAATACTAGCCAGGGCTTTTTCAGCTGCATGCGCCGGGGCCCTTAGAAGAGCACGGGGCCCCCAAAAGAGCGCGGGGCCCGTAGTAAATGTTACCTGGGGGCCCTAGGTTTAGTATCATAATAAAACAAAACACAATAAAGGACCTTTTTCAGCAGAAATATCTGTTAACAGTAGCCAAGGCTTTTTCTGCTGCAAGCGCGGTGCTCTTTGAAGAGCACTGGGCCCGTAGCAAATGTTACCTGGGGGCCCTAAGTTTAGCATGATAATAAAACAAAACGCAATAGAGGACCGTTTTTCAGCAGAAATATCTGTTAACAGTAGCCAGGGCTTTTTCTGCTGAAAGCGCGGGGCCTTTAGAAGAGCGCGGGGCCCGTACCAAATGTTACCTCGGGGCTCTAGGTTTTGCACGATAATAAAAGAAAACACAATAAAGGATCTTTCTTCAGCAGAAATATCTGTTAACAGTAGCCAGGGCTTTTTCTGCTGCAAGCGCGGGGCCCTTAGACGAGCACGGGGCCCCCAGAAGAGCGCGGGGCCCGTACCAAATGTTACCTGGGGGCCCTAGGTTTAGATTAATAATAAAACAAAACACAATAAAGGACCTTTTTCAGCAGAGATATCTATTAATAGTAGCCAGGGCTTTTTCTGCTGCAAGCGCGGGGCCCTTTGAAGAGCACTGGGTCCCCAGAAGAGCGCGGGGCCCGTACCAAATATTACCTGGGGGCCCTAGGTTTTGCACGATGATAAAACAAAAAAAAATGAAGGACCCTTTTGCAGCAGAAATATCTGTTAACAGTAGCCAGGGCTTTTTCTGCTGAAATCGCGGGGCCCTTAGAAGAGCGCGGGGCCCGTAGCATTTGCTACATCTGCTACTGGGCTTAACCCGGCCCTGGTCGTACAGCAATCGGTGTTGCGTCCGCGTGAGAAAAGAACGACTGGTCGAATTCCCTGAGAACGTGTTGACACGTGGACATTGCGGAACATAATCGGCGCGGACCAGTGTCGCCAGAATCGAACATAAACGGTCGATTTCCCCCACTCCGTCTTCTCCCCTTCCACTGTCCCATTCCAACGCTATGACGCATACTCGAAAAATCCCCCATAAGACGAGGTTAACTGTATTCCCCTCGATTTCCCCGATCTGGCGACACTGGCGCGGACAGCGAACGGTGAAACCAGAGTCGCTAGATTAAGTGACCCCACTCTATCGTTCCCCCTTCCACGACGCTGCGTCACGTGACGCGTCACGTGACGTGCTCTGACGCGTCGCGGTGTCACGTGACCGATCCGGCGACTCTGGGTAAGACGCGTCGTAGTTTACGCTACCCTCAGCTGCATGTTCGGAGATGTTCGCACGTTTCCGTGACATTCGTTTTCCTGGGTTCTTTTTTACGGGGACACTCTCGTGTGGGGGGGGGGGGGGGGGGGGGGGGGGGGGGGGGGGGGGGGTGCGTGATTAAAAGCATGATCGAACGGGGACGTGATACTCGATCGGGAAAATTAAACTGTGCCGCCGGTAGTCCGTCGATATCATTTCGATCAACGATTACGGCGAATAAAAACGCGTTTCGCCTCGGAACGAAAATAATTTAGTCCAGAAATCACGAGAATCGGCGCGATTTAAATGAACGCTGTTTATACGGAGTACTATCGACGAGATATTGAATTACTCGGTCGTGAATCGATTTGTCAATCGGGATTCGCACGGTGATGCGAACCCTTGATGCGTAATATTTTTCGTTCCTCGCGGTAACGGCAGAGTAATTATAAAATATATTTTCCATCGCGTTTCAGTGGAACTTGGCGTAGTCGCTCGAACAAAATCGTTTCGATCTCGGATTTTTGTTTAATGGACACTGCGTAAAATTTGAGAGAAATTATTTTATTGATGTTTCATTGTGCTCGGTCGAATTGTTTAATCGGTTTCCAAGCTTTCAGCTATGTATACAAAGATCGTAGTAAATAATCCTACGTAGCTTTAAAATGGAAGCACGATTGAAAATTATGTCGGAGCGCTACGAGCACGTAGTCACCGATGAAAGCCGCTTTTAAAAACCAATTGGCTTCTGTATAAAACAATAGTTTCCTGCATTATAAAAAACGTCCATTGATCTATGGTTACTTATTTTATGCTCTACTCCTTGTGTACGTATTATTTAAGGGATTACGCTCGGTCGGGAGGCAGAGAAACAAAATGGTGAGAATTGTTATCTCAATCGAAAACACGTTCGTATATGAAAAGAGCTTATTTCGAAGTGTCGCGTAATTTTTTTAACGAAAAATCTTTATCAATCGCGAAAAATTAGATTCCATATTATCTAGTCATGACACGGTTTTTTTTTATTGACAGGCTGGCGAATTTAGTGTCGAAAATCTATTTTCTAGATTACAGTAAAGTCGCGATATTTTTCTGCGACCTCCTATCCTCACTAATCAAATTACAAAACTACTTTATTTTTCATTATTTCTTTTATAGGACTTTCGTCAACTTATTTCTGGCATTTTTCTGATTAAAATGACACCAAACACGATATAATTTGAGCTGTATTTAGTGGTTTAATCAACGATGAAAGTTTCAGGCGCAAGGAAGGACAGCGTATGCGAAAGAAAGGGACGTCGTACAAAGGAAGCCGAACGTAGAAAAGGACAGCATGTAAACACGGATAGCGCTGTCCTTCCTTGCGCATAAAACTTCCACCGTCGATTAAACCACTAAATACAATTGAAATTATGTCGTGTTTGGTCTTGTTTTAATCAGAAAAATGCCAGAAATAAGTTAGAAAAAGTACCATAAAAGAATTACGAAAAATAAAGAAGTTTTGTAATTCGATTAGTAGTAGTTCACACCGATACGTATTTACATGCTGTCCTTTTCTACGTTCGGCTTTCGTTTGTACTCTCGGCGCAATAGACGCAGTCATAAACAAAAACGTCTCTACACGATATGTCTCCGTTCAGAACAAAGCCCGTTGGACAAGTATCGCGATTTTACTGTATCTAGTCTTGACACGAAGGGTTTATATATATTTCATTTACTAATAGCAAGCGATTTCAATGTCGAAAATCGTAACTTTTGTCGAATTTTTACCAGGACGACTATGGACAAGTAAACTTCGTAAATAATAAATATTTGTAAACGAAACAAACGACAAGGCACTCTTCGAAATAAGCTTTCCTCCTCTCGAGAAGGTTCGCCTGTTTGTCTTTCGACGATCAACGAAAAAAGAGGAGCATGTTTCTGAAAAATAAAAAAGAATTGAGCGACCGATAAAAAAAAGATCTCTACGCGATATGTCTCCGTGCAGACGCAGGCCGTTGGACAAGTATCGCGACTTTACTGTATCTAGTCTTGTCACGAA
>CM052188.1:2888239-2917338 GCA_028455805.1 Lasioglossum figueresi | reverse complement strand
GTATATCATATATATATCATCATATATTAATATATATATATATATATAATATTATATAATATTAGTATTGTATGTATAATATAATAATAATATAACATTAAAGAAGACTGAAATTCTGAAAAGAAAAAATTTGCAATTTCCACTTCGTACGATTAACTTGGACAATTTCGGCCGAGTTTAAAGATCCGCAGTCTAACGTGTTTAATACACGTGAAAAGAACATTTCGGAGAGATGATGCGGGAACTGCGAACGAACAGGGTGTAAAGCAATCGAATTGCCACTGGTGAACGACTGTGATTGCTTCGAGCGTGTTCTGCGACGCAAATCGCACACGCAGGAACGTGATTCCGATAGCCGTTATTTCCGTCGCACGTGTCCTAATTGAAAAACGTATCGTGTTTCTGAAATAACATCTGTATTAAGCTGAAAGAATGATAAATTTTCAGTTCGACAATACGTTACTGTTCAAGTACAGAGAAAGTGCTCTACGTCAATAGTAAACACTCGTTACATCGTATGATAAATCTTACGATCCCTTCTTTTCGTTTTTGCAATCAGCCTGTTCTTCTTCGGTACGTGAACCAGTAATTCTTCCTTTTTGTTTTCTCGTGTGGAATCGTATCTCGCGATTAATGCATATACGTGTATCTGTGTGTACGTATGTGTGTTTGTTGATGCGGAGTGTACGTGTCGCGTGTGTCTCGGGGAAAAACGTGAAAACCGTCTTCGATTGGCGCCGCTTAATTAAATACAGGTCTGAAAATATTAACAGACTTTGATTACAGAAAATACGGCTCTCTGTACGATGTAAAATCGTTGAAACGGATCCTGACCGGCTGCGCAGAGTCGTCAGACTCAGTATCGTGTCCCCACTCTACATTCCCCTTCCACCGCGGCCTGGTCACGTGACACGCCCCGCCTCTGTCCGGTATCGGCAGAGAGGGGGCAACGTATTCCCCTTAACAAGTTAAGTGCCCGTTTCGCTCGCCGTTCCGTTCAGTGTCGCCAGATCGAGAAAGTCGAGGGGAAAACAATTTGCCCCCTCTCTGATCACCAGATTAATATGTGACACGTTGCGCGTGCGCGACGAGGATTGAGTGGGGCGAATGGGAGACACGTGACCAGTCTACGGTCTTAGTGGGGGACGTTGGAGTGTGCTCGCGGTGGTGGGATGAGACAATGGAAGGGGAAAAGGAGAAGAGACCGACCAGTTTTGGTCGTTTCTGGACACACTGGTTCCGTTCAGGCCCACACCGTCTGAGTACTTAACGTTTCAAGGGGGTATTCTCGTTTCCAGGATTGCCAGAGTACATGAAAGACAAGAACAGGCGTGGTAGTGGGCCTGAGGAACGAAGAACGAAGGAGCAATACGAAAAGTGGAGGCCCTTGGTTCTTCATAAGCTCGGGCATCAACTACTTGGTTGAGGGGCGGTCCATTGGCCGTTCCGGGTTAAAACAAAAGGATTGCAAGTGTACGTATGCCAAGAACAGGCGTTGATAGGGCCGGGTGAAAAACCACCGCTGAATGCGGACAGCGGGCCAGCGGAGGTGAAGTCTCCGGATATAGGAGGAGAGGAAGGTCCAAATTTTGGACATGCCTGGGTTAGATAGTAGGTAGTGGGGGGGGGAGGTTATCCCCTCCCACGGGGTTGCAGGTAGAGCTGGGAGGTGTTCTGTTGAGTTCTCGCGAGATCCAGGCTCCTCCCATTTAGCTTAGGTGGGTGTGGAGTTTTAGTGGGTTGGCCTCGGGAGGGGATCGCCGTGCTTTCGCGCGACGACTCCCATCCGAGGAGAGCCCCACATAACCTCGGTATCTCCCCAGGGTGCCGAGGTATGCGTACTGCATTGCTCCACAGAAAAAAAGTAAAGGCCCTTGGGCGGTGGGGGTTTAGTGAGTATGGCGGAGGCATAGGGCCATATCATGGGGAGCCGAACCTCACACTGACCCTCTCCGACCACCATCGGAGGAGAGGGTGTGCGCAAGTGCAGCCCTCCACCGCCCTTAAAAAATAAAAAAAGGATTGCAAGAGTACGGGATGCTCATTCACATTTCTCGATAATGCAAAGATGGGGTGATTTTCTAGGCCACATCAATCTAGGCCACAATCGCCCTTAAAAATCCTATTTTTACGTTCACGAGGCGGAATTTGTATTATTCGGAAAAATGAAGCTGCGCATGTAACTATTTTCATAAAGCTGCGGTAGATACATGGTGCCGAATATTGCTAATTACGCCTCGTAAACAGAAAAATAGGACTTTTTATCTAGTGAAAAGCTTTTGACTACTGAAAAACCCCAGCTTTGCATTGTCCAGAAATTAGAAGAAACGAGTCTACCCCCTGAACACTAAACCTACCACGAGGGTCAAAATGACCCATTTTAGATTGTTTATGTAACAATTATTCAAATTGTAAACATGTTTTCATGGGAATTGATTGAATACATTTTTTACTCGAGTATAGATTATAATAAAAATCGCACAAAATATAAATAAATTTAATCTTGTTTTAATAATACCATACACATTAGTCAGTTTTTGATGGTGGTTTAGTTTAGTAGGTTTAGAGTTATGTTGTGCTCCCTCCCCTTATCTGACGACTCTGGCTCTGCGTATACCGAGTGTACCTATATTCACGTTTCGAATCTATCAGTCTAGAATCTATTAGACCTCTTTCTGGAACTTACTGGATTTCACAAGACTTAAAGCTAGCCCCTCCATTCACAGTTATACCTACACGGTTCTATAACAATTAGTTAATTCTATCACATATCTCAACACAGTTTATCATTATATTCCGATAGTCTCAGTTATATACTTTATAAAACACTTCAACGATCAACTCTGCACTCAACGAACTTCCCAGTGGGTGCACGCTAGAATCTATTTGTTAGAACGAAATAGTCGTTTCGGAAGAACCGGAAATCATTTTAAGGGAAGTTTTAAAGGAGGTTCGAATAAAATCATTTTAAGGAAATCATTTTAAGGGAGGCTCGAATAAAACCATTTTAAGGAAATCATTTTAAGGGAGGTTCGAATGAAATCATTTTAAGGGCAGTTTTAAGGGAGGTTCGAATAAAGTTTCTGGAAATTGTTTAACCCTCGTTCGTCCCTTGTGTCAATTTGACAAAGTTTGACAAAAGAAACTTCGTGACTTTTATTTTTTCAATGCGAAACACATAACCGAAAAATTGAAGATGTAAAATTTGAATTAAAAAACATCGAAAAATAACTGTTTACCTCGTTATTTCATTTGATATTTTGCCACTGTGTCCATTTGACACCGAAGGACAGATTCGGTTAATGAAATAAGGGACGGACGAGGGTTAAATAGCGAGCCACAGTTTTGTCGTAGCTTGAGAATTTCAGTATACTTTCCAATCGTTAACATTGGTGAGGACAATACGAACTAGAATTCCGATCTTTCATAATTTTCCGAAACATAAATGAACTTTTAAATGGCCTTTTAAAACGTCGATTTCATTGATTTAATTAATACTTCTAGGAATTGTAGATGATTTGCAAATACTCTGAAGTATTAATCTTTATGCAAAATAAAAATGCTCTACCTGGATAGCAACAAACTCGAGCCAAATATAACTGAATGTTCTTCTTCAATATGCTCAATCAGTTGAAAGTAATATAACAGTATTTTTAAATCAAAGATAAATTCTTCTGATGTTTTTACTGTTTTAAATCTGCTGTTCTACTAATCATACAGTTGCAGAAATACTGGAGGAAACAACAAACAGAAAACAAATAAATTGTTATCAAGTAAGGCTTTCAATCGAAATAATTGCATACATGATTTAAAATTAAACTATAAAATTATAAAATTATAAATGACTATTACTTGAAAATTGTTCTGAACCATAATTAAAATATTGTTTAAATTTTAAGTACGCGTCGAATCTTTCTGCGAAAATTCCTTCCTATCTTTAATAATTCAATTAACATACAGATGTTTTCAAGTTCATTTAATCTTTGTACTGTTGTAAGTTGCAAGTATTTTCGTATCATAAATAAATAAAACCCGCCGTCTACTTAACAAACAGTTGCAGAAATATTGGAGAAATATTGCAGAAAATCGTTATCGAGAAAGGTTTCCAATCGAAATAATTACATACATGGTTTTAAACTAAATGTTCTCGAAATTGATCTAATCCGCAACTAAAATACTGTTTAAAGGCTGCTCTTTACTTAACCGGACTCAAAATTTGTGCCTTTCTCCTATAAATTATTATCTATTTGGTATGTAATCCAGTAGATTTGTACTCGAGGACACTGTAGATCGAAGTTTCGATCCTGTAGGATCAATGACTCAGGAATGATGCTTGGTTAAAGTTGAGCATTAGTCAGTATTTTTAACAGGTAAGCACAGCAGAACCGCTAGATGGCAGCACGGGCACGCGTTAATGCTGGTAATATAGAGCGTGTATTGCGATTGTTGTTTGAATTTTGGAAGGCATGACCACGGTGTTGTGTTATAACTGGTCTCGTCGTTTTTTTGTTGTTCTCTGTTGTATAGTTTGTAAGTTTTAACAGTGCATGAATCGTAGACTTCCTCTTACAGAAGCCAAACTGATTTTCATTAAAGGTTGGTACACTTAGGTGCGTTTTAACTGGTCTGGATTAGGTTTTTGTAAATATTTTCCACGATATTTCTTCTGAAACAATTTTTTTTAGATATTTTCTCTATGCTAGCGATATTACTGTGTGTCCGTGCTGCCATCTGACGGTACTGCTCGGTAAGCGACGCACGATTGTCACTACAAACCAATATGGCGGCTTACCTATCAAAAAAACACTGCAGATTGCTCAACTTTAAGCAAGTATATCTCCTGAACCATTGATCCTACAGGATCGAAACTTCGATCTGTTACTGCCCTGGGTACAAATCTACTGGATTACATACCAAATACATAATAATTTATAGCAGAAATGCACCCATTTTGAGTCCGTTAAAGTAAACTTCACCCCCGTTTAAATTCTAAGTAGACGACGAATCTTTCTGCGAAAATTCCTTCCTGTCTTTAATCATTTTAACAAGTTCAAAATAACATACAGACGTTTTCAAGATCTTTTAACCTTCCTACTGTTAGAAATTGCACCCATTTTCGAGTCATAAAATCCGCAATCTTATTACAAGTGAATCAAATAAGTAAATCAATGGTAATCGAATTTTAACGGTACTCAAATTTGCTCAGGATGTTCTCAGCCGGCAGAAAAAAAGAAGAAGACTTTGAGAAAACATCGGGATTACGGTTCGTATTTCTTTGCGAGGCGCATCCTTTTGGATAACCCGTCCCCGTGTCGACCTAGTTTCGTTTCACTTAACTATATAATTCGATTTCTACGACATCGGAATCCGATGAAGATCCATCGTTGGTTAACGCGTGCTCAATCGTGAAATTCACATTTATTCTTCATCGGTCGACGATGTTTAAGGGATTCTCAAGCCCGAGGCCGTTCGGACGCTAACCTAAATACAGAGTTGAATGGCGAGTATGGCTGAAATTCTCGTTGCGCAAGTCTCTGCTTTTTAAAATCTCGTTATTCGAACGTTCTACGGAACGAACCTCTGCTGCATGAATTCTTCGCGAACGCTGCAACGTTTGAATGTCTTCGTTATCGATGCGGCGCGAGTTTAATGGTAATCAATTATGTATTTAGAAGATTGTATCAGGCGTAACCAATCGTATCCAGAACATCTTCGGTTCAAATATATTTAACCACTTCATGGACGATTTTCTACAATAGACAAAAAATAGCAATTATTACTCAATTATTTTTCTCCGCTCAGAATAATTTTAATTCAAGAGAAACATAAACGTACAGTAAATGAAATGAACTGCATTAAAGTGTCTGTACTGAGGAAATGATTTCTGGACCTTGTTAAGAACAACCTGCATGTTTGTTGACGAAATACAAGTCTTATAAAGTTACTAAAATATAATTAGCCCTGTACTTTGCTGTTTAATGATAATCGATTATTTAGAACATCTTCATTTCAAATAAATTTGACCACTTCAGGGATGAATTTTCTCAAATCGACAAAAAAGAGCTATAATAATTGTTCTAATCTTGTTCAATTAAAATATTATCAATGTTTCCATACGGAATTTTGTTCTCCAACAAATCTAGATTTTTTTCTAATCGAAATAATTTTAATTTGAGAGTAAAATAAATATACATATCTGCCAGTGAAGAGACCAAACAAAATACGAGATTTAACCCTTTACAGTCTGTTATTTTAACTCGATAATTAAACTATTCCTTCCTCGAATAATTCCAAACTATATAATTTTTTTAATTTTATCGATACGAAATTGATGTAACACCTTCTCCAATGCATGAATGTTTAGTAATTGATTAGATACCAAGATATTCAATACTCCAAACAATATTGTGAACTGCATTTTCATCTAGCATCCTTCAACAACGTCCAGAAATCATTTTCTCATTACAAAGCTACTAAACAATAATTATCTCTGTAATTTACACGTTACAGTTGTACTTCAGTAAATGAACAAGTGAAGCACAGAAGGATGAAGTACAGAAATGATTAGGGACACATCCGAGTCCACGTTAGGCAAGCTAAGTTGTTATAAATTGTCCTAATCTTGTTCGATTAAAATATCATCACTGCTTCAACAGCATTGCATCAACAGCAAATTGTTTGTTTCTATAGTTTGGAGATTCTGTTGTTCTGCAGAAAGTTTTGATTTTGCATCACTTTGAATGATTTTAATTTAACAGGAAAACAAACATACACGTCTGCCAGAGGCCAAACTGTTTTAAAGTATCAATAAGACTTGTGTTGTTCTTAATTGCTGTACTTTCATCTACCTTTTCTCAGCAAGGTCCAGAAATCATTGTCTCGTTACAGAGCTGAAGAATAATTATCTGAGTATGTACTTTGTTACGCGTTACAGTTGCACTTTGACAACAGAAGTATTGCAGAAATGATTACAGACACATCTCAGCGCACGTTAGGCAAGCAAACTTGGTATAATTGTAGGTAAATTAGGCCTGCAGTTTGCTCGAAATAATTAAACGACGCTGTACTATGAAAAGATACACAGTTATTACATGCATCTTTCTGTCTTCGCGCAGCAGAGGATCCAAGTAAATGAAACGTTTAATGAAAACACTAAGGCAAAAACACGGTGTATGTTAGAGGTCCACACGGAAATGGTTAAAGAATGAAAACGACTTGAAAAACGCACTGTGTTATTACTATCTTTTGTATCCTGGCGCCAAGTTATCGTCCGTTCTAGGTCGCTACGTAAATTCATGGACGGAAAAGGGTTTTCAACAGGGATTCATTTCCTTTGGCTTGCCTAAAGAGTCCCTAGAATATTTAACGTCTGCTCTAGAAAGCTTTACATATCAACTATTTAAAAGGTGATTAAGCGTTACGGATTACCCTAATGAATACACTTCCCGGAAAGATCTCCGGTGAATAGGACCGTGAGAAGCTCGCGAAAGAATCTGAGAATTGTTGCTACTTAATTCTAGTATCCTAACAAGAAATTCCGTTTGAACAACGTAAGCCCTAGAAACATTGGTTACAATTTTTACTCGGCGTATATGTATGTATTAATTATTCTACAGGCTGTTACTTAAATAAACATTCTCGTAGAATCTAGCCTATTCTGTTGTATAGTACGCTATTCCCTGAAACCTATTGTCCTACACAATCTATTAATATACATTTGATGAACTCCCTATGGAACGTAACACTTCTCAATTATTTAATTGTAGTCTGGTTTATGAATTTTGCAACTGTTTCCACAGACAAGATTATATGTTGAAAAACACGAGATAAATAAGAGTGAAACAGAATGACAAAGATTTGTTGAAGTTTGTTCAGTTTGGTGTAGTGTTTTATATTCAATTTGATATTAACTAGGGTAAATGGACCAGTAAAACAAACTTTTTAGAAATTAATGAAAATAACGTGAAGACGTTGGTATTACTGTATTTTTAAAATTAATATTGATGTTTCCCCATGTTTATAAATCAAAAGGATTACAATAGTTTTTGCTTGAGATGTAGAAAACATTGGTTGGAAACTTTATTTTGCTATATAGGATATAACAAATTAATTAATTTGTTACATATTAATTATTATTGTTATTCATGGTGTATGATAAATTTTGAAAATTATTAGGATACGGAACTCGATACAATTTGGTACAGTTTGTATTAATTCTGTATCCACAAAAGCCATTGCCACGAAAAATAAGATTCTATTTGATTCCACTTTCTTAAACTTTGATCACAAAAATTAAAAATTGCATAAACATACGCAGCCTAGTTATCAATTTCTTGTGTCCTGTAAATAGAACGAAAACTTCGGATTAAATCTTCGTTTCTAACGAAATAATCCAGAAAAATTTGACGATACAGACGAAAGTATGATAATCGATCAAATTAAATGTAAAATAAATAACAGAATGCCTTAAAATTAATAAAACAACATACTAGATACAATTTGGTACGATTTGTATTAATTCTGTATCCACAAAGGCCATTGCCACGAAAAATAAGATTCTGTTTGATTCCACTTTCTTAAACTTTGATCACAAAACTTAAAAATTGCATAAACATCCGCAGTCTTGTTAACACTTTCTTCTGTCCGGTAAATAGAACGAAAACTTTGGATTAAAACTTCGTTTCTAACGAAATAATCCAGAAAAATTTGACGATACAGAAGAAAGGTTGATAATCCACCAATTTAAATGTAAAATATATAACAGAATGCCTTAAGATTAATAAAACAACAAACTAGATACAATTTGGTACGATTTGTATTAATTCTGTATCCACAAAGGCCATTGCCACGAAAAATAAGATTCTATTTGATTCCACTTTCTTAAACTTTGATCACAAAAATTAAAAATTGCATAAACATACGCAGCCTAGTTATCAATTTCTTGTGTCCTGTAAATAGAACGAAAACTTCGGATTAAATCTTCGTTTCTAACGAAATAATCCAGAAAAATTTGACGATACAGAAGAAAGGTTGATAATCCACCAATTTAAATGTAAAATATATAACAGAATGCCTTAAGATTAATAAAACAACAAACTAGATACAATTTGGTACGATTTGTATTAATTCTGTATCCACAAAGGCCATAGCCACGAAAAATAAGATTCTATTTGATTCCACTTTCTTAAACTTTGATCACAAATATTAAAAATTGCATAAACATCCGCAGTCTAGTTAACACTTTCTTGTGTCCGGTAAATAGAACGAAAACTTTGGATTTAAACTTCGTTTTTGCCGAAATAATTCAGAAAAAATTTGACGATACAGACGAAAGTTTGATAATCCATCAAATTAAATTAAAAATAAATAACAGAATGCCTTCAAATGAATAAAACAATTTCCAAGTCGTCACTAAATATCCGGTGACTGGTACATTTACCCTACTTAATTTTTCAGGGCTTCGAAAAGTGAGAAATAATTTTTGGTATCACTTTTTAATCGATTATTTACGGATCTTTTATTATTAGGCGTAGTACATTCCCCGCGTTAATCCGAATGGAGTTTGGTAATTGATTGTTTGAACTGTTATGATTTGAAATAATCATATAGATTGTAAACACGAAGATTGCAACGCCGGGGGCTCGGAACCGTAATCGGCTGGTCGAACTCGCAATTAAAGCTCGGACTTTAAACTCGAAACTCGCAATCGCCGGGCGACTGGTTAAACTATTGACACTCGGGGACACTATTCAATTGTTTAACTAGGTTATACTATAACACGAGGTATATTCTACGTGAAATCAAAACGGCGAGCCTCCAGTGGACAAAGTACACGGCAAACCACTATACGAATTGTCTCCACCCATGTTGAAGCAACGGGAACTTCCTCTGCAGCTATGTATAAATTACCAACTATTTAGAGAACATCCGAAGTTCGAATTTAATCCCGTTCAAATCGCACTCGGTGTACAGAAGATTAAACGCCTAGAATAATCGGGCACTATTGTCTGTTAAGCGACATTTCTTTCAACTGCGAGACAAGAGTTTCGCTGGCAAGAATATTGCACGTGGTGAACGAACTTGAACGAGTTTGTTAACAATCTGAGCGGTGTATCTTTCGTTCGGAAACAATTGTTCATCTCTTACGAATATTGTTTATGTTTATACATGCAGTCAACGTAAAATGTATTCGCACATCCTTTGAAAATGAATAACTCTTTTAAAATTGGATCAAACAGCTGGAGTATTTCTTTGTGATGTTAGAGAGATTAATTTACTAGGTAATGCGTCTATAATTTTTTTATGCACAGGTACGGTTATATCATTTTCGTATTTGTCTATAAATTTATATAATATGGAATATTCTTCAATTGTCCTGTCATATTGTGTGGGTGTTCATTTTGGTATTTGTATTTTTACTCAGAGAATTCGTTGAAGAAATGTCAATAAATGTTATGATTACATATTAGACGACGGTATTCTGCATGTATTGTTTGCACCTTCCCTATGCCATATTTATAATGCGAGAAATTAAAGACTATGTGAACATAAAGGCTATGTAAACCGAGCAACGTATTATAATAAATCACATTTATAAAAAGCCCAGCATCTGTGTCTGTAATGAAAATTTAAAAGCTGCCTTTGGTAACTGTAAACAAGTTTTGTATGCACAAAGTTTCGTCAAAATCGTTCAAGGATGTTAGGAAAGATAATTGATTGAAAATAGAAAAAATTTGAATGAATCGCAAATACGAAATTCAAAGATTTTTACATCTTACAATGCCCACAGCTGTTTTCTGCGTCAACCGATTTCAAAGGAACTTCGTACATGTATACAACATAGATTTACAAAATACATCTTTGAAATTTTTATTACAGGCTGAGATAAAAAATTTCGAAATCGTTATCTTTACTTTTCCTTAGCAATTATCTATTTTATCGTCTCAAAACAATTCTAGCCGTTCGATTCACGTTGAACAAAGTTAGTCGTCTTCAAAGGATGCACGAATACTTTTTACAATGACTGTAGATCTCTGAATCTATTGTAAAAATGTTTATTCGTATCTCATAGTAATTTCAAAGCTGCTCTAATTTCAAAGCGTGTACTTCAGGTTTCACCTTCCCAAATTCATGGAAATCGACGGGGCAAACGTCCCGACAACAGAGATTGAATATTTATGAAGCTAGCAAGCGCTTTTGTTGTTTCTATTTTTGCGTATCAGTCCTCGCGGACTGGGAATTAACGATCGTCTGGAATTAACATCTTCGAGAAGCAAATGGCCGATTCCAAGCTTAGCGCAGAGTTGGTTAACGAAACAAGTGACAATATGCAGTTACAGAAATGAATCCGGGATATGAAATAATCAGAGTTAATTAAAACTACATTCGCAGAGCGGGCCGTTCCCAGACGCGTGCTTACGGGAATTTACTTAAAATTAGGCTCCCTATCTGATCTCCGGTTGTATTACGTAATGTCCCCCGGACTCATCGTGTAATATTCAGAATGTCCTGGATAAGTGGTCATTTCCATAAACCTGGGATTGGTCCGAGTAAAATTTACCCATAAAATTAGACGACCTGGACGTCGGCTACTAAAAAGCTCACTTATGCTAAATCACGCCCGGTTGTTTCCCACATTTTTCACTCGGATCATTTTGCAGTTTTTTTTCACAATTTAGCCAGATAAAATCTCTGTATCTAATTTCGCACGATTGTTTTCTTACGTTTTCTTGAAGTATTCATCGCAGTTCAGTAAAATAAAACATACAAATTCTGTAATTTTTCTCTAACTTCATCCAGTTGTTTTCCTACAATTTTTCAATGAGATCATCTTGCAGTTTTTATCACAATTTAGCCAAATAAAATACATATAAACTCTGCAAGCTCTCTTTAATTTCACTAGATTGTTTTTCTACACTTTTCACTCGGATAACTTTGCAGTGTTTATCGCAATTTTATAGAATAAAATACGAATAATCTCTGTAATATTTCTCTAATTCCACCCAGTTGGTTTCCTACATGTTTTACTCTGATCATTTTGCAGTTTTTATCCCAATTTAGACAAATAAAATCTCTGTCTCTCTAATTTCGCTCGAATGTTTTCTTACACTTCTCTCGCGGATCATTTTGAAGTATTTATCACAGTTCAGTAAATTAAACGCATACAAATTCTGTAACATTTTCTCTAATTTCACCGAGTTGTTTTCCTACATTTTTTACTCGGATCATTTTGCAGTTTTTATCACAATTTAGCCAAATAAAATAAATATAATGTCTGTCGTTCTAATTTCACTCGATTGCTTCGTTACGCTTTTCTCTAGAATCATTTTGCAGTATTTATAGCAATTTAGCCAAATAAAATCTCTGTTTCTCTAATTTCGCTTGATTATTTTCTTACACTTTTAACTCGAATCATTTTGAAGTATTTCTCGCAATTCAGTAAAATAAAACATACAAATTCTGTAATTTTTCTCTAATTTCACCGGGTTGTTTTCCTACATTTTTCAATCAGAAAATGATTTTCAATCAGTTTGCAATTTTTATCACAATTTAGCCAAATAAAATCTCTGTCTATCTAATTTCGCTCGATTGTTTTTTTACACTTGTCACTCTGATCATTTAAAAGTATTTATCGTAATTCAGTAAAACAAGACATCCAAATTCTGTATTTTTCTCTAATTTCACCGTCTTATTTTCCTACAATTTTGAATGAGATCATTTTGTAGGTTTTTTCACAATTTAGCCAAACAAGATAAATATAATCTCTGTCGCTCTAATTTCACTCGATTGCTTTCTTAAGCTTTTAACTCGAACCATTTCGCAGTATTTATCGCAATTTAGCCAAGTAAAATACATATAAACGCTGCAAGCTCTCTTTAATTTCCCTAAATTATTTTCCGACACATTTCACTCTGATCATTTTGCAGTTTTTATCACAATTTGGCCAAATAAAATCTCTGTCTCTCTAATTTCGCTAGATTATTTTCTTAAACTTTTCACTCGGATCATTTAAAAGTATTTATCGTAATTCAGTAAAATAAGACATTCAAATTCTGTAATTTTTCTCTAATTTCACCGAGTTGTTTTCCTACATTTTTCAATCAGATCATTTTGCAGGTTTGTTCACAATTTAGCCAAACTAAATAAATATAATCTCTGTCGTTCTAATTTCATCCGATTGTTTTCTTACGCTTTTCACTCGAATCATTTTGCAGTATTTATCGCAATTTAGCCAAATAAAATACATACAAACTCTGCAAGCTCTCTTTAATTTCACTAGATTGTTTTCCTTCATTTTTCACTCGGATAACTTTGCAGTTTGTATCGCAATTTTATAAAATAAAATACGAATAATCTCTGTAACTTTTCTCCAACCTCACCCAGTTCTTTTCCCACATTTTTCACTTAGATAATTTTGCAGTATTTATCGCTATTCAGTAAAATAATACACATACAAACTCTGTAACTTTTCTCTAATTCCACCCAGGTGTTTTCCTACATCTTTTACTCAGATAATTTTTTAATTTTTTACCTCAATTTATCAAAATAAAATCTCTGTAATCTCTCTCTAATTTCACTCGAATGTTTCCTTAGATTTTTCACGGAGATCATCTTGCAGTTTTTATCACAATTGCATAAAATAAATTACATACTGTAATTTCTCTCTAATTTCAGCCGGTTGTTTTCCTACATTTTTCACTGAGATCGTCTTGCAGTTTTGATTTCAAGTAAAACGAAACGTGTACAAACTCTGTAATTTCTCTCTTAACTTGTCGTGTAATTAGTTGAACTGTTGGGGCAGCCTGTGTACGAAGAACGTCTGTACAATTAGCTGAACGTTAAAGGTTCAGAGAACAATCATTTTCTAGTTGATCTACTATTTCTTCGAGATAGGAAAAATACTGATAGATCTACCAACCAGCTAATTACTTCGTAAAAGTCTAATGAACGTTTTAATGTACATCTAAGAGATTTGTTTCTCTAACAGGATTAATAAGAACAATTTTTCGAAGCAGACTACGTACATAGAGATTTATATGAGATTTATCGATCACAGTACTATCTGACAACCCTTAACGTTAATGCTGCTATTCGCTAAAGTTTAACACGACTTCTACACATATGTTTGTGTGTGTACAAGATTGATTAATATAAGAATCGAAGTTACCTGAACTAGATATAAGAAGAAAAACTGAGTCCCAAACTATTCTATTGAGTATTTAGTATTACATGGAAAAAACAATGCACAACGAAATTCCATTACTTTCTTGCTTATCACTTTCGCTTGGTTAATGTACCATTTTCACAAATAACACAACATTATATAAATATTAGGCATAAACTATCCAACTAGATTGTAAACTAGAAGAATCAGCAGTATAATAGTTTAGTAAACAAATATTCCCAGTCATCCTACCGTTAAGTTTATTTTTAATGACAATATAGAACCGTTGTTTGCTCGTACCGTATAAAAATAAAGTATTCGAAATATCCGGTGGGATTAAAACTGTGACCGTATTTGTTTTACGCACGCGAAAATAACTTTTCTATTTTGAAAAAAACGAGTCTATCAACACTTCAAACAGTAAACCCAGTGCCGTACATTTGTGGAGAAATTCTCTGAACAAAGCCCACTTTTTTTTTAATTAAGCTCACGCGAGGGATCTACATTTTCAGCATAGTTATCCTCTAACGAACAAACCTATGAGAAAAAATGTTGTTCCACGTTTTCCGCGTTGTTTTGTCATGGACTGTGTAACAAATTCCATTGTTTCGTTGGGAAATTATTCGTAGGCCACGGGTCGCACTAGGCCGCAAACTTTAAGTATACTTAATAATTTATCTTTCAATTACTCGCACTCCACTTTCTACATAACTGGTTGCATGGAACTTTACATCGCTCCAACATAAATTTTCTGTTACTTTTATGCAAAATAGATATTTGATGGTGATAAACACCTTTGTTTATGCTTCAGACACTGAAATTTAAAGTTTTGAGATTGTTAATACCGTATGCGAGTAATTAATAGTTAAATAAAGATGAGATTTCAACATTTACGTATCGCGAGGGAATATATTTGTAGAATTCGATACTTTGGTATAGTTTTAACTAGATTAACGTTCTAAGACAACACTGATAGAAGATTAACACTATAATAGAATCGAGTATCGAGTGTATACGCAATTAATTATTTGATGCATCGTTGCAGCGAGAGAAATGAGAAATTGTTGTTAACATTTCGAAACATGTTGGTATTTTTTAGCGACTAGAATAAATGACTAGAACATGTCCGTTGTGAAATAAATAATTTTTCGACTAGTTGGCAAGTATCTTTCAACGCAAGCGATATAAAATTTAAAAAATGAGAATTTAATATTGTCTTCTATGGACGACGTCATTTAACGTCAAATTAAGTACTATCTCCTATTATAGTTGTAACCCAGTCGATAATTTTAGGTATACGATGCATGTATACAAATCATATTCTAGTTAGAGAAAGCAACTTTTCCATTATTCTAACAATTGCGAAACAATGGGAATTATTTCATGAAAATAATTTTGCTAGACACCCGGTGTTCTCCAAGTAAAGTTTCTCTCGTCGCATCAGACAATTTTCCAGCGTCTCCGAAAAAAAGAAACGTTAATTCTGCATATACTCTACAACCTGCTATTACGAAAAAGCAACTTCCCATTATTCTAACAATTGTGAAACAATGGGAATTATTTCATGAATATAATTTTGCTAGACACCCGGTGTTTTCCAAGGAAAGTTTCTCTCGTCGCATCAGACAATTTTCCAGCGTCTCCGATAAATCGAAACGTTAATTCTGCATATACCCTACAACCTGCTATTAAGAAAAAGCAACTTTCCCATTATTCTAGCAATTGTGAAACAATGGGAATTATTTCATGAATATAATTTTGCTAGACACCTGGTGTTTTATGTAAAGTTTCTCTCGTCGCATCAGACAATTTTCCAGCGTCTCCGATAAATCGAAACGCTAATTCTAGGTATACTCTACAACCTGCTATTACGAAAAAGCAACTTTCCCATTATTCTAACAATTCTGAAACGATGGGAATTATTTCATGAATATAATTTTGCTAGACACCCGGTGTTTTCCAATAAAGTTTCTCTTGTCGCATCAGACAATTTTCCAGCGTCTCCGAAAAAAAGAAACGTTAATTCTGCATATACCCTACAACCTGCTATTAAGAAAAAGCAACTTTCCCATTATTCTAGCAATTGTGAAACAATGGGAATTATTTCATGAAAATAATTTTGCTAGACACCCGGTGTCTTCCAAGTAAAGTTTCTCTCGTCGCATCAGACAATTTTCCAGCGTCTCCGATAAATCGGAACGTTAATTCTAGGTATATTCTACAACCTGCTATTAAGAAGAAGCAACTTTCCCATTATTCTAACAATTGTGAAACAATGGGAATTATTTCATGAATATAATTTTGCTAGACACCCGGTGTTCTCCAAGTAAAGTTTCTCTCGTCGCATCAGACAATTTTCCAGCGTCTCCGATAAATCGAAACGTTAATTCTAGGTATACTCTACAACCTGCTATCAAGAAAAAGCAACTTTCCCATTATTCTAACAATTGTACTAACATGTACACTACAACCTGCTATTAAGAAAAAGCAAGTTTCCCATTATTCTAACAATTGTGAAACGATGGGAATTATTTCATGAAAATAATTTTGCTGGACACCCGGTGTTCTCCAAGTAAAGTTTCTCTCGTCGCATCAGACAATTTTCCAGCGTCTCCGATAAAATCGAAACGTTAATTCTGCATATACTCTACAACCTGCTATGAATTAGCTGCCTCTCAGCAGTGAGCTACAGAACGATAAAAAATTCCTATATCAGGAGATTCTCAAAGCTAGACGATAGAAGAGGAACTATCTCGGAGACAATATTCTAGGATCATTAAAAAATACATTATCCGACCAGAGCCACCTTTACGTATAACCGACGAAGGCATGAGATACAGAGGCTGTTGAACAGATTAATTGTTAAGTTCTACTTTAAACTGGCGCCAGGAGAGCTAAAGGAGACGTATCGGCGACCTATCGCGGCCTGTTATCTAAGATTTTCGCGACCTGAGGGCCGATAAGGGGTTCAGCCGTCGTCTGGGCGTGCTCTCGGTCGAGGAGGCCGAACTTTTGTTTTTCGATGGCTTCGATTTGCTACTCTTCTCTTTGCTAGTGGCTGCCGAAGAGGTTTTCACCGATTTCCCGAGCTTCGCCGCGGCCGTGTCCGAGCTGGTGCTCGTCGACACCGTCGCCGCCGCGGGTGTGGGTTTAGTTGCTGTAGTCAGGTGTGGGGATTGGGACTGGGTTTTAGGGCTTACTTGTACCTCACAGGGTGGCGGCGCGCTTCTGTACGACGGCACGATTTTGAAGGTCACTGATCCTCGTGCTTCGCGCTGCAACAGAAAGCGGAATCGATCAGCAAAATCGCTGGATCCTCTCGCGGAAGCTGTTCGATTATATTTTTTTTAGTCGGTGCAACCGCGGAACAGCCACTCACCCTCCCATTTCAAGTAGACTACGGGTTTTATGCATTTACGAGTATCTACTATAATTTTCAGAGTATCGACACATTTCTTACAATTTAATGAAACCACGAAAGATAGGAATAAATTTCTAATTGGCTCCCAGGGTAAAGGTACCAGTTAAAGTGCTCCATCCGGTTATCGGACACAAAACAAACGTTTTAGAAATTAATACAAGTATTACGAAATACCTCTGTGTTTCTAGAAATAGCATTCATGTTTTTCCTTCGTATATAAATCAAAAGAAGTACAGTAATATTTGTTTTACATACAGAAAACATTGATTAACTCTTGTGTAGTCAACCGAAATGTATAGATTGTTTAAAGCCTTTCTGTATTTAACTTGTTCGTGAAAATTCTCATTGTTGGACAACCAAAATGTGTAGATTATTTAAAACATTTCTGTATTTAACAGTTTTGCATAAATTCTGATTTTAAGACTATAAATTAATATATTCGCGAGTAAAGAATGGACATTCCGAGAAATTTTGTAATATGTTTCAGAGGAACGTTAACAAATTGATGAAAGAAATACAGTAAATGGGTACTCATAATATATAAAATGCTAAGAAACTGTGATACACCAGAGGATAATAAAATAACGAATTTATTGTACCATGGTATAAAAAGAATTAATTAATTAATTTGTTATCAGAAACTTCTTGTGTCCGGTAAATAGATTTAAAAATTTGCTAACATTTTGCTTTTGAACAGAATCGTCCAGAAAAATTGGACGATTCAGAAGAAAGGTTGATAATCAATTGTTCATCACAAATAATGCAAAATAATTTACACAATGCCTTCGAATGAATAAAAAACTTCCAAGTCGTCATTAAATATCTGGAAAACTGGTACAATTACCATTGAATGCATATAATTTTCAATTGGCCAAACACAATTGGTTGATAATCAATCGTTTATCACAAATAATGCAAAATAAATTTAAAATGCCTTCGAATTAATAAATATCTTTCAAATCGTCATTAAATATCCGGAAAACTGGTACCATTACCATTGAATACATATAATTTTCAATTGGCCAACAACAATTGGTTGATAATCAATCGTTTATCACAAATAATGCAAAATAAATTACAGAATGCCTTCGAATTAATAAAAAACTTCCAAATCGTCACTAAATATCCGGAAAACTGGTACCATTACCATTGAATACATACAATTTTCAATTGGCCAAACACAATTGGTTGATAATCAATCGTTTATCACAGATAATGCAAAATAAATTACAGAATGCCTTCGAGTTAATAAATATCTTTCAAGTCGTCATTAAATATCCGGTAATTGGTACCATTATCTCTTGCAATGAATGAATACAATTTTTCAGTTCGCATAAAGATCCGCAGTCTACTGATTACAATTGTTTTCTTTGTTTATATTTCTAATTGTCGCGAACAATTTTGATTACGTAGCAGTGAGTAGCTGTTCTACAGTTCCATCAATTGTAGTGCTGCATTTCGGATCTTAAGTCTCCGTGGGCAAGGAGCTGATCTCATCGATAAGTACTAGGGATATGCGAGAACCCGAAATATCGGAAACCCGATAGTCGGAACGAATCGGGTCGGCTCGGGTTCCCGAAAATTTCGAGGATATGATATGTGATACTCTTGAAAAGAATTCGAGACGGACATCTTTCAATGAAAAAAATTTTATATAATAATTAACACTAAACGTACCACAACCGATCAAATTTTAATTATTGTAATTATAAAGATGCTTCCATTAGAAATTATTCAATGATTTTCTTCACTCGAGTACGTATTATTATAATAATTGTGAAAAATCTAAATAAATTCAGTCTTGTCATTTTTATAAAGCAATATATAAACGTCACATTTTGTACCCGGTACGGTCAGTGTTAAATATCTGTATTATTCCGAATATATAATATATTTGCAAATATATAAAGAATAAATTATTTCGAGAATCCCTAAATTTTCGGTTACCCAACCCGACCCGATATTTCGGGTTCTCGCACTCCTCTGATAAGTACAATTGATATACTAAAAACCAGAATTATTTACGACACAGCCGATATCGTGTTGAAATAATTTTGCATTCGTTCAATTTACGGCGGAGCAAGAAATTTGTCCACGGATCGTGGAAAAGGTATTTCCACAATTTCCTCGGAAGTGTGGTTGAAATATTTTAAAAATCTTGAACAAAGGAAATGTATCTGTTTGTTTTCTAACGATTGCAACGCGTTGGGATTAAATTTTCCCTCGACGAGTTTCAGCAGATCTGTGTACAAAACAAAAAGCATTAAATAAAATATAAATATTCCTGCACGACGACGGAGTAAAACATTTCTGAAAACCGTCCGTCCGTTTCAATAAACCTTCGCGCAACTGTATCTCTCGTTTTCATACAGAATTCTGCCGCACGATCGCGATTCGAAAGAACCTAATTGTACTTATTGTTCGATCTCTGCAATATTAACAGCACTTACGAGTATTTTTTGCAACGCATTCACAGATTGATTGGCCACTGGTATTCCGTTAATTTCTCGGATCTCATCACCGACGTGAAGAGTCGCTTGTCGGTGTATCATTCCACCGTGCATAATTCGTGCTACCACGCATTTCCCATCTTCGTTCATTTTCAGAGTGATCCCCTGCAACCAAGCATACACGATTATTACAATATCCTCCTTGAAATTGTGTTCGGAATTGCTATACTTGAGCGACTCGCGTTTGTTACACTTTAATGCCGATCGTGCGTTCAAGAACGCCCTTAAAAGAGAAACGACCAAACATAAAGCCGGCGTTATTGTATGAATGAGATTGCGATAGCAATGCGTCACTGTCGAGTGTCGTACTTCAATCTTTTTCTTGCACAACTAACTTGGCGATCGTGCTTTTTATTGCGAAAGTTATTTGCCCGCGAGAACCTTCCGAAAATCACCGTCGCTTCTCACAATCCGTCGAAGTAAACACGATTGCTTAAAAATGTCAACAAAGCACGAGCTACACAGTGATGGTATTATGTAAAGGTTTCACGCGCATGCGCCGCCAGAACAGTAACGTATTTTTGAGGTAGCAGAGTCCTGAGGCTGTTATATTGGCGGGAATGTACCGAAACAATCTCTTCCGGGCAAAAAGACTCCACGGCGTGTCCTACGAGTTACAAAATATGCACAAACACACATGTTATACATTCATTTTTCAGAATCAAGTTATAACAATTCTTTAAAATTCTGCCGGGTGCTCGAGGTACACCATTTTATCGAGAATCTTACTTTACTGAGGCTGAAATACCATCACTGTCTACGCCTTTAATTCTTTTAGATCATTTAGAAAGTCATTTTCTTGTCTATATGGAAAATAAAAGCCTATTTTTTACCATCTAGAATAAATTTCATCACATTTTGTTATACGATCCGTTGCCATTTTTCAGGGAACTTAAAGATGTAAGATAAGTAGAATTTCTGTTTTTTATTAGCAAAATAACTTATTACGACTTTATTTGAAATTAAATTTATGCACTGGATTTGTACCATTGTGGTATTAAAAAAACAAAAGGCGCTGAAAAGACGTAGTTTGATTTTGGATATTCGATGCGATGATAAAAAGATACTCGAATGGTTATAAAGCACTACAAGGCAGGAAAAGATGTCCGAAATGTCAGCTGTATGTCAAGATATCCCAGGATTTTACACTTTAAAATAAGGTTAAGTAATAACTAGACTACGGAGATTATTATACAAAATAAAACTTGTCTGCATCGATTGCAAGAAACTAAATCGAATGTTATTTCTTCCTTTAATAATTTTAATAGAGGAGAAATCATATACAGGGTGCGGCACCTAAAACAGGTCACCTGAATAAATCGCTTGCTTTTGAAGATAGAAAAAAAAGGATCAGACCAAACTCACTTGATATCAAGGGGCTCGTAATCTGATGTCATTAATTTTTTTATAGGTGGAGACGTCAAGGAGATACGAAGGTCAACTCTGTTTTTTAAATGGAACGGTATGGTTTTTTATTTACATTCTGATAGTGTATTTCAAGACGAATACAATGACCTATTACGAAGGTCGTTCAAGGTCACGCAAGGTCAACTGCAATAGAAAATAAAATGTCTCAAAGCACTCTTCGAACGCTACGACAATTAACATGTAACATGTTATGTACGTATTCGCTGCTACTTCGAGTGTTCAAAATGTCGACCTCGAACACCGAGACATAATCTAAAACGTTGCAATACCGATGATACTGCCTGACAAATTTCAGTTGTATCTATTACAGAGCAAGCTCTTTTTATACGTTCGTGCATATCAACTGTGGTTGTTGGTTTTTCGCGGTACACTTGTTCCTTCAATTTTCCCCACAAATAAAAATCCAGCGGTGTCAGGTCTGGGGAACGTGCTGGCCATTTATTACTTCCTGATCGACCAATCCAACGACCTTCAAATGTCCTGTTCAGTAATTCTGTAACATTTCGAGCTGAATGAGCAGGACATCCGTCTTGTTGGAACCACATGGACTGTCGCATGTCCAGTGAAATGTCCTCTAACAATTCTGGCAAAACGTCTGTGGCCGCCTACTTCCTACACTCGCCACAAGATGGACAGATAGTCAAACACCTTTCTCGCTACTACCTGATCGATCAGTCACCGATCCCTATATATACGTCCTCAACTGTCGGTCACACCGTCCAAGGCAGGGCCCGCTAGCTAGCCTTACTGATGAGTCCTCTAGCGGGCCTAGGACGAAACGCTCCGTTTCCTTTTCCCTCCTTCTCTTACTCCCACTTAATAAAGGCCGTCAAACGTCTTTTAAGATTCTCTCGTATTTATGACTATTTAGCGTGCCATCAATGAAATGTGGACCAATTATTTTATTATGAAGAAGGCCGCACCAGACGTTGACAGACCAAGGTCTCTGCTTGTCCACTTCTCGTAGCCATCGTGGATTATCTACCGACCAGTAATGCATGTTGCGACAGTTAACTTGTCCGTGGTTTGTAAATGTGGCCTGATCCGTAAACAAAATTTTATTCAAGAACATTTGATCGTCTTGCAGTTTCCGTAGGCCCCATTCGCAAAACAGTAAACGTTTTTGAAAACCATTTTCACTTAATTGTTGATGCAGCGAAATGTGGAATGGGTGAAATTTGTTAACTTTAAGTATTCGCAAAATACTTCGTTGACCGATGCCACTCTCGCGTTCAAGTTGCCTCGTACCAACACGTGGATTTTGTATTACACTTGCTACAATGTTTATCGTGTTTCCATCATCGGTTGCTTTTTTGGCTCGAGTGCGTTTTTTCTTATCCACATTTCCAGTTTCTCGAAACTTTTTTTATAATGTTTGCAAAGACAGAAAGCGAAGGACTATTACGATCGGTAAATCTTTCACCATACACGCGTACCGCTTTCCTCATAATTCTATGACATTCGCCATAAATGATAGCCATTTCCACTTTCTCTGCTATCGTGTAACGCATTCTTGAAAATTGAACACTCGGATTGAATATTTCGAAGCCGTACTCTGGTCGGTAGTCAAACTACTAATAACATTTCTGGATACAGGTAAGCATACGATGCGATGGTATGTTTATTTATGTTCTGCGACCCTTACCGATACTTAGAAGAGCAGTATGCCAACAACCAGAGAAGACACAAAAGTATTTGAAGAGTGCTTTGAGACATTTTATTTTCTATTGCAGTTGGCCTTGCGCGACCTTGAATGACCTTCGTAATAGGTCATTGTATTCGTCTTGAAATACACTATCAGAATGTAAATAAAAAAACCATACCGTTCCATTTAAAAAAACAGAGTTGACCTTCGTATCTCCTTGACGTCTCCACCTATAAAAAAATTAATGACATCAGATTACGAGCCCCTCGATATCAAGTAAGTTTGGTCTGATCCTTTTTTTTCTATCTTCAAAAGCAAGCGATTTATTCAGGTGACCTGTTTTAGGTGACGCACCCTGTATGTTGACTTATTCAATTCTCAAATGTTTAAATATTTAGAATAATTTTCTCGGCGCTACGGTTTCGATCAAATTCTACGTTTGGAGTGTTACAAATTAGCTATATAGTGTCGAATTTGATCGAAACCGTAGCGCCGAGAAAATTATTCTAAATATTCAATTCTCAAAGTTTCTCAAGAATTTCGAATTTCATCTACTCAACTTTTCTGTGTTGCATAAAGATCTGCAGTCTAGTAATGACAAATGGAAACAGTGCCATCTTTGCACGACAAATGAAATTATTTTCTAAACGACCTAACAAGAAAATAATTTATAAAACAACCGGGGTCTTCAATTGTGAGAAAGAGTAATTATTAAGACAGAGAATATTGTTTATCAAAAATGAGCTATTAACCCTTTCGTTACTGTTGGCTCCTAAAAGTTTAAAAAAATTAATATGTATATCATGGCGCCTGTAAAGTTCATTTAGTTCGTTCCGTTGACACCAGAGGCGCTATAGGCGCCTGATTTAGTTTGTTCCGTTGATGCGCTTATAGATTACCACTTCACATCGTTGAACGGAACTGAAGCAGCCCGTCAGAACTTGCTCGTAATGATTGCAAGAAATTTTATTTGTTTAGTGTGAAAAATATGCAAACGACTGCCACGTTCACTGCCGTACACATCGCGTGTATCAAATCTTTTAATTCTGTACTATCTTCCGTAGCGAAAGGGTTAACAATGATTATTTTTACCTTCTTCGTGTACAAGTTGGCTCATTCACCGACGCAGATATTCGAAAATGTTCGATTTTTCTATGATCGAGTCGTAAGTCGATACATTCGTGTTAAATACATAATTATGAATAATTATGGATGAACAACAATTTCTGATAAATGATCAGAGCTATCTCTTGAGTGATAATTGATAAAATCAGTATTTTTATTGTTTTTCAGTAAAAGTTGGCTCATTAACCGATGCAGATACGATAAAATATATTTGATTTCTCTGCGACCAAGTCGTAAGTCGATACATTCGTTTTAAACGAATACTAAACGTACAGAACTGACATAATTATGAATGATTTTGGATGAACAACAATTTCTGACAAATGTTCAGAGCTATCTCTTGATAAAATCATTATTTTTACCGTCTTCGAGTACAAGTTGGCTCATTCACTGATGCAGATATTCTAAAATGTTCGATTTCTCTGTGACGAAATTGTAAGTCGATACATTTCTTTTACATACATAATTATGAATAATTATGAATAATTTTAGATGAACAACAATTTCATACCAGAAGAACAGAGCTATCTCTTGAGTAATAATTGATCAAATCATTATTTTTACCGTTTATGAGTACAAGTTGGCTCATACACTGATGCAGATATTCCAAAATAATATTTCTCTATGATCGTAAGTCGATGCACACGTTTTAAACACGTAATTATGAATAACCATGGATGAACAACAATTTCTGACAAAGGAACAGAGCTACCCCGTGAGTGATAATTGCACAAACTACCTCAAAATGCAAATTGCTGATCTCACGATAACACTGTCCAATAAAATAAAACTTTTTTCGTGTTTAGCAATTACTGTTGGGTGATTCTTACAGAATTTTACCATTCCAAAACCAACTCCGAAAGAAAAATTCACATAGTGCAAAGGGTTAAGTACTTTCCACCAACGATGTCTTGAAAATCGATTACTTGTGTCAAACTTACAAAGAAAACACTTCATACCAGTAATAAAGATACACGAGATATCTCGTCCACGGTAGTGAAAGGGTTAATAACTGCCCGAAATGATCTCAAGAAGAGTTTCTCCGAATGACCTCAGGAAACGGCCTTTCCGACGAACTCGAACATTTTGGAACACCTTGTATTAGCAAAGACCAGTCAGAATACAATGAGATTATGATTACTATTTCAGCGAACTCACCATCGGCTCATCGGTGTTCTTCTGGAACTGGACCAGCCTGACACGCGTCACATTCTCGAGGTCTAGATCACCGTTCTGTCCTTCGAGATCATCGCCCCCGTTCAAGTATGGAAGTAGAGGCGGCGGTGTCACCCTCGTGGCTTCTTCACCGTAAACTTCGTGTCCAGCTACGTCATGCGCTTGCAACAACGCCTGCAACAAGAAGCAACAAAGTTTCGAGTTAATTACGAGGAAAGTACGCCGTAATTCGCAAAAAATTCTACGTCACTTGCATCGTAGGAGCTTTATAATAATTATATCATTTTCTAGCCATTATTTCGGAAGATGAAATCAATTGGGACCGGAATGCTGGACAGACAAGATTTATTGGAATTAGGATATTGGATACAGGAGGTGCGAAGGAATAAATTCGTTCAAACGTTCAATGCGCAATATCGAAATGCAATTTTCTAGAAATTCACACGTGTACTTTAGCTAGGTTCCGTGGTTTCAGGCGTCCAACTTCCTCCGGGAAGCTTTTAGAAGCTTGTCGCTTCGCGTCTTCTTCTCGAATTTTCTATACATGCTACAATTTCAATTCTACAAACAAATTCTCCACTCGTAACACTTCGTCAACATTATTAACCATTCAACCGAGTGACTCTTCTATCATAAACATTTAGGGAAACGAAAGAGAAATCAAAGACAATATAGTTTATATCAATGTGGATATTACGATACAATAGAATGAAAGAATCGTTTGTCGAATTAGGAAGAAAATAAGAACTTATCAACAAGTAATGGCAAACACAAATTATGGGGTAGCTCCTCGCCTTCCCCAGGTAAATGGTTAAGCTAATTCTGCTGCACTTGAGCGAGGAAAATTACTTCAAAGCAAGCTTCAGTTCCTCTTATGTTTATTTATTACGCGCATTAATAATGAAACTGCCAACTTCGCGTTCGTGATTTTACAATCATAATTTAAAGTATGACGATTATTCCGTGGTAAATTATCGAATAAATTTATTTATATTGGACTTGAAGCACAGCCTTGTCGCTTTATACAATGCTGAAGAATAGAAAGTCCTCGCGAGAATACAAAATTGAATCGAGATACATACTGTAAAATTAAAATGAAAGATGGAATACGGAATTGGAGTTTCCGAAACTTCCGCGAAAATACGTTTCCCACCCGAAATTCATGGGGAATTTTCGTCTCGAATATTTCCCGGAGAAGAATATGTATGAAATATTTTCGCGACGACTGTTTCCGATCAAAATTTCGCGACAATTCTACTTTTCATACATTCGAAATGTCCCGTTGTTCGCGGGAGGTTGGTTCACGCTACATTATGTTTCGTAACCAGTGCTCATCGTCGGTTTCTCGAGCTCCCCGATTCTTCGGGCAAACATTGGTAATGGCACGTTTCATCAAACTGCTTCCTTGATTGCGACACATAGACGGCCAAGTACCGTTTCAAACAAGCTATTTGCACAGCTCGTTCGAATTTGCGGTTTAGTCTTGGCCTTGGTGTTCCAAGTTCCTGCCCAGACATGTCTCAAACCGCGAAGTTCTGCAAACTACTTCAATTATACAAGCGAATTCGCTAGATGGTTGCTTTCGTAGTTCAGTCCCTGTTATTCGTCATTGGAAAAACGTTTTTCAACATTTTTTTATCGACATTAACTTCAACTTTCTTTAAATTCATGTCCTCGATGAATTCTTGTTTCACTGGGACTAGTTTTATGCGTTGGTAGCATTACGTAAGAGCAGTGCAGAGTTTTCAGATGAAGCATCGACGAAACAATGGAATCACAGTATTGTTTGATGAGTTGGAGAAGTTGGCGTGTACTGATCGTCCATCAGGAAATGAGAAACTTGTGGAGACCACGTGGTATGTACCTCTGCTCCGCGCTACACGTCTTCCGCTATTGGCGTAGCAAAATGCGTAAGAGTTCTCGGTAAGAATTCTTTAATTACCATTTTGTTGGAGACAAGTAAGTGTGCAGTGAATTTATGGACGAGAGTGCATGTACAGTGAATGATAATAAAAGTTCCTGTAATAGTCAAATAACTACAAAACTGT
The DNA here is from genome assembly GCA_028455805.1 of Lasioglossum figueresi. Classification (NCBI taxonomy): domain Eukaryota; kingdom Metazoa; phylum Arthropoda; class Insecta; order Hymenoptera; family Halictidae; genus Lasioglossum; species Lasioglossum figueresi. The sequence continues at coordinate 2,889,821 of CM052188.1, read as the reverse complement.
CGCAAATGGGTCGCACTAGATCGAGCCACTCACACATGAATTATGTTGGGATAACAGAGACTTCAGGCATCAGAGGTTTGGATTACCGAGATCCAACTGTATCAGAAAGTTCATTGTGCTTTAGGAAAACATTTGGCGAACACTTCTAGGACTTCATCAAGCTGCATGCAATTGAACAGTTAGTTTAGTCCACTTGACAAACACAGTTGCTGAAGATTTGTTTCTATCATAACGCAATGATCAGAATCTGCAGATATTCCTGCGCGTTCCCGTGCTATACCGAATCTACAACGCGTCATCGACCAAACCCTACATCGGGTTCAGCAGCAGCAAACATTTGACCAGAATCGCCGCAGCCTAATTAGAAAACAAACACGCACGTCAATATTTGAGCCCTTATTTCTGAAAACGTTACAACTCGGGAGTTTCGCAGCCGCGGGGTTGCTAACGACGTCATGCATTCGCATTCACATCGTTTCGTTCCAGATTCTTGTACGTTAGATCGCGTTAAGGCGTCTTGACCTTAATGCTCGAATACGAAAACGAGGATATAGCAAAAAATTTAATTCACTTCCGCCGAAAGTGGAGCCTCGAGCCGTCTTGATGAAAAATGCTGGGTTTATCAGCGCGGTTGTTTATTCGCCCGACACGAAGCCTCGCGGGTAAACGCCGAGACACGGGACCGGCTGTGCATTCAGCCGGCAGTTTGCTACGTCAATAAGACGCCGGGCGATTATTTAATACTGAAACGGGCGACTCTTGTTTCGAGTGAAACCCTCGCCCAGCTCTTAACCGGAGTCTACCATCTTGAACCTGTAATGAAGGGGACATCAGATGATTTTAAGGATATCATAGCAACCATAACTACATCCATTCAAGTCCTTCTACATTTTTGGATATAATTGTAAAATTTTTTTTGTGTACCAACGCTGAAGAAAGAAAGATGGAAAAGATAAGGAGCAGGTTAGGTTAGGTTAGGACTTCCTAGACCCGCTAGAGGACTCAACAGTAAGGCTATCTGGCGGGTCCTGCCTTATACGTTGGAATATCGGCAGTTGAGGACGGTATATATTCAAACCGGTGGCGAATCAGGTCCTAGCGAGCAAAGATAGCGACATACTTGGACTATCTGTCCATCTGATGGCAAGCGTCGAATGTTAAGTTTCGCCACAATACAAATAGCTAACTGTCTGGAACGTGTACTGAAGGGATATCAGATGTTCTTTACGATTTCATAGCAACCATAACTATATCCATTCAAGTCCTTCTACATTTTTGGTTATTTCTGGACATACTTCTTCGTATACCAACGCTGATCCTATTGAATCTAGTACAAATTAACCGAAGTCTACGATCTTGAACGTGTACTGAAGGGACATCAGATGATTCTAAGGATTTCATGGCAAGCATAACTTGATCCATTCAAGTGCTTCTACATTTTTGGATATAACTGGACATACTTCTTCGTATCCCAACGCTGATCCTATTGAATCTAGTACAAATAACAAGAATCTACCATCTTGAACGGTACTGAAGGGACATCTGATGATTTTAAGGATTTCATGGCAAGCATAACTAGATC
>CM052188.1:2867959-2888139 GCA_028455805.1 Lasioglossum figueresi | reverse complement strand
TAACGGAATAGCGAGCTGTGAATCGTAAACATTTAAAATCCATTGTGTAGTGGACGGTAAGGAATGGGTTAAAGTACAGGTGTATTTGTATACACGTGAAATAGGAACCTCTACAGTGTTAACCCCGATCAAAGGAAGGAAGCGTCCTCTTAAAGAGAGGGATGAGAGAGGAAGACAGAGGAATGAGAGGAAGAGGCGACACCGGTGTGTTCTTTCACCGATTTCTCGGGCTTGGTCGTCGACACGTTCAGTGGATTCTAAGCCGTCTTCAAGCTCCCTAATGAGGGAAAAGTCACGTCGGTTGACTCGAGAAAGCGGAAGAGCGAAACGGTTCAAGTGCCGGGGACTGCTCGTGCTGCGGCGACACACGGCACGCTATGATACGATACGATACGATACGGCATGTTGCAACCAGTACGTTGCAAAGTGTCGGAATAATTCCCTGGAATGTTGCCAATGTCTGAAGAGCCATGCCGCTGCTGCCACGAGGACGATCGCGTTCGAATCCCTCTGCACCGGCTACTGTAAATCTTCCTGACCCGAACACTTAGGCTTCAGTGTTTACACGCTCGCCGACCAACCCACGCCGTTCCGACGATTTTTAGGATTTTATTGCTACGATCGGGTCCTTTGTTATTTCCACCGCGTTCGTTCGTCTTCTATCTACTCGGCCGAGTGCGAGATTTCATTTCGTGTCGCGAGATAATGGTCCTACTTCCAGCCCTGATGTCTTCTCCGGCATCCGAACCACCCGTTTTCAATTTTACTGGTTTATTCTATTCCCGTGAAAATATTCTGCGACGACCTATTGTATTATACAATGTGTTCGGTTTCAGTTCAACTGGTACGAACTTTTCTTGCGAGTCAACGTCCTCTCGATGATTTTCCTTGCGGTCCTTAGGACATCCTTGTAAAATGGTTTCGAAGAATCTTCAAGAAAAGCTGTAGAGCCATAGATAGCAATTATAAAAGACATTTTTCAATTATTTCCACCTGACGAGGAACATAAGATTTTATATAATTACTGGACTGTGGATCTTAGTTGTCTTTCAGGTTGAAAACGATGTATCAATATACGTAGAACTTTTATATTTTTCACTGTTCTATATTCCTTTGTAAATGCATAAAACTCGACAGTCTGATAATCACGGTTTCGACAGCTGCAGCATTTTGTATTGTAGCAATGTATCTTGGGATTATTATTTAAAAGAAGATTTCCAAGTTTTAAAATATTCTGCGTCGATTGTGGGAACCATTAGTTAAATAACAATTCATTTCAACTCTTAGTAGTTTTTTTCGCGATGAAAACAACGTAACAAAATTCTTAGATCTTTTATACTTTTCACTGTTTCATATTTCATCCAGTCAATTTCTTCTTCATAAACGCATAAAAAACCGCAGTACAATAATCACAATACAATCTTTTTACGTTCAAAACAACATGGCAAGATTCTCGGATTTTTTATACTTTCCACTGTTTTATATTTCATCTAGTCACAATCTAATAGTCAAAATATACTCTTTTCTTAATACCTTCATTTCATTATGTTAATTTCTTTATGAATGCATAAAAATTCGCAGTCTAATATATTTTTTATACTTCCCACTGTTTTATATTTCATCTAGTCACATTCTAATAATCACAATATAATCTTCTCTTAGTTCCTCTATTTTATTATGTTAATTCCTTTATGAATGCATAATAATTCGCAGGCTAATATATTTTTTATACTTCCCACTCTTTTATATTTCATCTAGTCAGATTCTAATAATCACAATATAATCTTTTCTTAATACCTTTATTTTATTATGCCAATTCCTTTATGAATGCACAAAAATTCGCCGTCTAATATATTTTTTATATTTCATCTAGTCGCAATCTAATAATCACAATATACACTTTTCTTGATTCCTTTATTTTATTATGTTAATTCCTTTATGAATGCATAATAAATTGCAGTCTAATATATTTTTTTATACTTTCCACTGTTTTATATTTCATCTAGTCGCAATCTAATAATCACAATATACTCTTTTCTTAATTCCTTTATTTTATTATGTTAATTTCTTTATGAATGCATAAAAATTCGCCGCCTAACATATTTTTTATATTTCATCTAGTCGCAAGCTAATAATCACAATATACACTTTTCTTGATTCCTCTATTTTATTATGTTAATTCCTTTATGAATGTATAATAATTCGCAGGCTAATATATTTTTTATACTTCCCACTGTTTTTTATTTCATCTAGTCACATTCTAATAATCACAGTATAATCTTCTCTTAATTCCTCTATTTTATTATGTTAATTCCTTTACGAATGCATAAAAGTTCGCAGGCTAATATATTTTTTATACTTCCCACTGTTTTATATTTCATCTAGTCACAATCGAATAATCGCAATATAATTTTTTTTAATTCCTCAATTTTATTATGTTAATTCCTTTATGAATGCATAATAATTCGCAGTCTAATACATTTTTTATATTTCATCTAGTCGCAATCTAATAATCACAATTTAATCTTTTCTTAATTCCTTTACTTTATCACGTTAATTCCTTTATGAATGCATACAAATTCACAGTGCAATATATTTTTTACACTTCCCACTGTTTTATATTTCATCTAGTCGCAATCTAATAATCACAATATACTCTTTTCTTAATTCCTTTACTTTATTACGTTAATTCCTTTACGAATGCATACAAATTCGCATCCTAATAATTCCTTTTTCTACAGCAGCAGAATTTCCTAGCATAGTCTGGCAACCTAACTTGGAATTATTGTTTAAAAGAAGCTTTCCAAGATCCTTTTCGAGGCTTCACAGCGAGTCGAGAGCCTATTGGTGTAAACAACCGTACGAGCAGGTCAAATCCCTGGGCATCGATAAACCAAAGGAAAGACGATAATAAACTTTGTAGGTGTTTGTTCGCGCGATAAGAATCGCGAACAACAAGTCGAATGGTGCGATATTTTTGGCGAACAGTGCCGGAGAAACCCCAGGACAGATAGATGGAACTGAGAGAAATACGGTAGTACGGTATTCGTTCGTTCTGGCGCTCGGTTACTTGAAATCGAGCCAAAATCGTCACATGGGCCGCATTGATAGCCGCGCCAGGTTTCTATTTCCCGTGTCCCGCGAACGCCTAATCTATATGTAAATCCTGCTCGGAGGAAAGCATGTGTGAAGTGAAACACGCGCGATCACGCGGACGATATCGTTGGCAATTTTCTCATGATTCTCGAGAGCGACCGATCCACGTGGAGCAAGCGACAAGGATAACTCTCATGAAAGCGATATCAACTACAGCGCCCGACTGCTGGAAAAAGAGCTGCGATCTCGTCGACACGTTTCCTCAACAACACATGTACAAGGGTAGCTCAGAATTGTTCTAAATAAACTTTGAGCTCGATCGGATAACAGGAAACCGTGCCCCAAGGAACGTGAGAAGAATTAATTGAAATGCTGATACATCGTTATCCTCGAATATCTTCGGAATTGTTTATCGCATCGAAAAATATCCTAGATAAAAACTGTAGACCCGGACCGGCTGCTTCTTTTATGGCTCATGACTTTTTTCCGTAAATTGAACGGTTTTCAAGAAAATTGAGAAAAACGTCTTCTAAAATTTGAAGTGTGTTTTCATTATCTTTTAAACATTAACGAGAAAAATGTGTATTTCTTTTGTATATGCTTCTTTTATTAAAAGGTTACAGGGTGAAGGTTTTATAAAGAGAATTACGTTTCGAGAAGCCCTCTAATGTGATCTTTGTTCGAAGGAAACTTGTTGCCAAGTAAAAAGCGGTCGATTTATTCATGCTTTTCATCGATGTCGTTACACGATGTGGTCTCGTTAATTTTTGGAACGCTGGGTCGAAACAGACCCGAAATCCGCCATCGCTTCGGCATTAAGATTCGTCTTAACGTTCCGAGTTGTCGACTGAACGCAGCAGAGATGTAAAAGTAATTGCTAAACTGAAAGTCTTGACGCGAATCCAAATCTCATTGAGCTGTTTTACAGATAATGGAGTCGACAAGAATCTCTTTGCTCCACTAAGAGTTTTATTATGTTCCAAGAACGATGGAAACCATATTAAACTTTTCCCGTTTCATTAAACAAATTACTTCGCGGACTTTCCGTGGCTGCTGAATTTTAAAAAGAATCTTGTGACATAGCTTTTTGGTTCGCGTCGATATCTAGAAAACTGACTAAGACGATAAGGAATTACAGAATTATCTGATTGAGACGACTCGATTTAAAAGTACTTGCTTTGATTCAATTTTTACTGTACATTCTTTCCTTTTTTTAATAATTTAAGGTTAACTCTGCAGCACATGATTTTGCTTCATAGGGAAAATAGCTCCATTGAAAATAAAAATACAGTAGGTAAATACAAAAATCATTCTTGCTCGTAAAGTTGATGATTGTGATCAGAAATATGTAAAAATGTAGTTATGGTTGCCATGAAATCGTAAAAACCATCCATCCGGTAAGGGTTGCTAGTTCGTGTTTCATGTTTTAGTTGAATCTACACGTTGTTTTTATTTGTTATACTGTAACAAATATTTTTGCGAATATCCTACGGCTTTATAAACATCAGACAGTCTTACAATAACATTCTTGTATGTTTTTATACATATCCTGCGTATAAAAATGAGATTAACATGTACAAATTACAGTCATAGTTCAATTTAGATCAAATTTGTCAATCGTTAATCGAACATTGTTTACGTTACATTTAATATATTTTGTTAAATGCTACGGTTCGTTTATAAACAATTCCATCCACTGCTTGAACAACGATTTCCCGTGGAGGAATAATTGCGATGGGAATTAATTTGAAATTGACAGGGTATTTTTACTTGTCAAGTTAAAGATTGTAATCTTCTATATAATAAAAATGAAATGCTGTTCGTTGGTAACGGCATCACGTGAGAACGGCTGGACCGATTTGGCTAATTTGTATTTTAAAATGTTCGTTGTGGTCCGAGTCAGGTTTTTAGAGTCAAAAAAATTGGAATACTTGCCCGGAAACATGAAAATTCGGGAAGAAATGGGACTACCCACACCGCGACCGCCGCGAGACGGCCACGACGGCGTCACCTACCGCGGCCACCGCCAGGTGGACAACGCGTCGTAGCGAGTTTCTCGCAAGTAAAGTAATGCGCGGGCGGTATTAATATGCGTAGCGGACGCGGATATTCACCAATATTGTCTCATATCGACCTTATCGTATCACTTGCTAAATCTACCCATCCCGTTGTACTCTGTTGGTTTCCGCCAAAATTTCAATATTATTATTTTTATTAATTTTTATTATTTTTATTTTTGTAAATCTGCTGAACCTCTACCCACCCATTCTGTTGCCCTCTGTTGTACTCTGTTGGTTTCCAACAAAATTTCAATATTATTTTTATTTTTGCAAATCTGCTAAACCCCTCTACACATCCTGTTGCCCTCTGTTGCCCTCTGTTGCCCTCTGTTGGTTTCCGACAAAATTTCAATATTATTTTTATTTATTTTTATTTTTGTAAATCTGCCAAACCTCTACCCACCCCATAATGTTGCCCTCTGTTTGTACTCTGTTGGTTTCCGACAAAATTTCAATATTATTCTTATTTTTATTATTTTTATTTTTGCAAATCTGCTAAATCTCTACCCATTCTGTTGCCCTCTGTTGTACTCTGTTGGTATCCGACAAAATTTCAATATTAGTTTCATTTTTCTTTATTTTTATTATTTTTATTTTTATTATTGACCGTACATTGTGTCGCAATCGACAAAATTTGTTTTGAATTGACAAAATTTAATCGCTGCAATGCCGCCAATAAGACGGAGCAATTGAAGTCGCAGTTTGCTATACGGCAAACGAATTTTAGATCTAATCGAACTGTAGAGCAACGCGAAGAGCGACGTGAAATTGAACGGAATAGATTATCCCAAACACGTTTAACACGTACATCGCATGAAAGAGAAAATGGAAACGAAGATGATATGCATCGAACGAGACATCATCGATCAGTAGATCCAATCGCGCGACAATGAATTCGAATAATCGTGCAAGAAGACAAACAAATGTTGCGTTGAATACTCATCGAGCCGCATTCCGTTACAACATGACAATTGATTACAGTGCAGAAAAATCCGTTGCTATTGGAAGCATGAGCGTTGTGTGCCCACATTGTAAGGCATTGAGATACAAAAATGAAACGCCTGGGTTGTGTTGCGCAAGTGGCAAAGTCAAATTGGCGCCATTGGTCCCGCCACCAGAGCCATTGCGCTCGTTAGTTTCTGGAACAGGAAGAGATTCCACACATTTCCTGACACAAATCCAGAAATACAACAGTTGCTTCCAAATGACTTCATTTGGCGCAACAAATGTCGTTCGGGACAATTTCATGCCCACTTTCAAGATTCAAGATCAAATATATCATCGAGCAGGTTCGCTACTGCCATCGCTGGATGCAGACTATAAATTTCTGCAGATTTATTTCATGGGCAATTCACCACAAGAAGTAGATCAGCGTTGTGTACACAACAGTTCGGTGAAAAGACCAATATTGTGGAACAACTGCACACGTTTTTTCATCAACACAATGAATTGATTGCATTGTTTAAAACCGCACTAGGCCGCATGCCATCTGATAATCACAAAATTATAATCAAAGCCGATAAGACCAATGCGCCAACAATTGATGATGTTGCCATTGTCGTCGTTGGTGAAAATTTGGAATCCCGTGATATCGTTCTACGTCGGCGGAACGATCAGCTGCAGCGTGTGTACGAAACGCACCGATCATACGATGCGTTGCAATATCCCATCGTATTGCCAGAAAACAAAACACATAAATGTAGTGTATCATAAAGCATTGAAAAAATGGTGATATAACAGAAAACCAATTGAAACAAACCATTTCTTTGTTTTGATTGTTTACTTTAACATCGATCTTGCAATCGAAATCGAAATGTAAGTAAAACACCTTGAGATTTATTGTGATTTCAAACTTAATACAAGAAAATAAATCATTCGGTTGACATGAAATTCTCTCCATGCGAAAGTCCAGTCGTTCAAAAGTTGTGATGTCATTGATGCGCGCATTGTGCGCCGTCCGCAAGGGCAATCCGCCGGGAGGGCCTAGTCAGAAATATATAAAAAAGTAGTTATGGTTGCCACGAAATCGTAAAAACCATCCATCCGGTAAGGGTTGCTAGTTCGTGTTTCATGTTTTAGTCGAATCAACGCGTTGTTTTTATTTGTTATACTGAAACAAATATATTTGCGAATATCCTGCGGCTTTATAAACATAAGATTATCGTACAATAACAGTCTTGTCTGTTTTTATACATATCCTGCGTATAATAATAAGACTAACATGTACATATTACAGTCATAGTTCAATTTACATCGAATTTGTCAGACATTAATCGAACATTGTTTGCGTTACATTTCATATGTTTTCTTAACTGCTCGTTTATAAACGAGGTTTCTTAACTGGTCCGTTTATAAACAATTCCATCCGCTGCTTGAACAACGATTTCCCGTGGAGGAATAATTGCGTTCGGAATTAATTCGAAATTAACAGGATACCTCTGATTTCGTAAAAAGATGAGAAAAAAGAAAGGGGTGCGCGTCAAGTTGCAGTGGAAGATGCACTCGACGTCCGCGCCTGGAAACCGGAAAATTTCGCGTCGTTCTCGATAGCCATCCCCGCCGGCATTAACATTGTTAATTACGCGAGCTCGGGCCGAGTATTCATTAATTAGAGCAAGCCCGCCTGTCGAGGGACCGACGTCAATTAAGCGTTTTTCCGGATTGAAAACCGAACGAAAGGAAGAAAACAATGAGAGACCGGCGCGCCGTCCGTCTGACTCGGCCAAGCTCTGGATACGTGGTTTCCACTCTATAATTTCAAAGCTTTTCTATGAATCGCGTCCGACGTTCTTCCCGATTTCTTACCAGCCCATTAGAGCCTCCCCCTTAATTCGAATCATTTTCCAACAAAGATTCGTGCTCGAGTTCCGATGAAACTTCGGACTAAGTGGGTATTCCGAATCGACTGCAAACGGGAGAATTATGAACCGTAAATATATTTCTGTCGCTTCATTGTTTCAAACACTTTCAATCCCCGAGGAGTTTCCTCAGAAACTATAGTTTCAGCACTAGAACCGAGTACTATTGTCGCGTCGCAGAATAAAACGTTTCACGTTTGCCTCGCATTAAAGGAAAGTTTATAGTTACTTTTAATTCAAGAGCGTTTTGCAGGAACAGTTCCTTCGACAAATTTTCTGGATTTGTTGCTTCGATCTCGCCGATTCGCTTTGCCAATAAATAGTATTAAAAGGGTACGAAACAGGTTTAATATTTTCAATCGTTCATGCAGAATGACTTTAGAATTCTCTAGAAATCTCTATTTTTCAAGTCTCGTATATTCAAAACAGTTTTCTTGCTATAATGTGTACACTTTAAATCATATATAAAAACATTAAATAATTACATTAAGTAATTTAATTTGTAATTTGTAATTTAGTTAATAAATAAGTACATTAAGTAATATTTAAAACATATAATAAAGTAACCCTTTAAAACAAGCAAATCCAAAATATTGATGAAAAATATAAAACCATAAAATGCACAGTAAAATTAAACGTTTTATACAAGTATAGAATATCGAAAAACAGGTTTTAATAATGGTTTTATTTGTGCAAGTACATACTTGAAGTACACAAAAATGCATTTTGTTGGAATTGTGAAAAACTGTCGTAATAGTAACAATTGATTTTTACAACTTTTTTAACTGGGCTAAATTATATACGTTCTGGAAATGTCATTGAAATTGGTTAATTGGTTTATGAATTATAAACGATCAAAACTGGTAAAAATTGCAATTTCTCATGATTTCATTCGTTTAGGTTTGTAATTCGTAAAGCAATTAAACAATTTCAATGACATTTCCAGAATAATTACATAACTACATAATCATTCTGAAAATGTCATTGAAATTGTTTAATTTACATAATTACATAAATACATAATTATTCTGAACAACTCTTACCGAGGACGAATGACACCGAACAATGCGCGAGTCGAACGTTTGTTTACATTTTTTCCGTCCCAACACAGAACGTCCTCTGCGTCCACTTAATTTTGTCCACGGTCTCAAAGACACCCATACAAACAAATCCGTATAAATATTAACAGAAACATTATATTTATACTTTCACATGCTAAATATATTCTCTCGTCGTGTATAAACATTTTTCATGTGAAACATCTCTTTATAACACGACAAATGAAAATAGAGATTATTCAGAATTTATGTTCTGTCCACTTAAATTTGTCCACGACTGTATCTAGCAAGCATCTATTTGTTAAAATTCATCAACAATACATTTCCCATCAACGACTACAGGAGAATTTGAAAGGACTTCCGGTGGCCAAGGAGAATGGCAGAGCGTGGTTGGTTTTCTGCGGGAGTCGAGAGCTTTGTTGAGCACGATTTTCAACATCCACAAATAACGAACGGTTCATATTTGAAATTAGTAGCCGGTGTCGAGCTCCTTCGGTAGAGCTTTCAAGTCGCGCCATAATTACGTTTCCGTCACTCTAATTTTTCCCAGCGAGGACGGAGGCGAAATATTCAAAACGTGGCTTCACAAGCACCGAAGGAACATAACTGTAGTACGTCGACCCAAATATAGGTTTTCCATGGGCGAAGAAATACGTTGTTGAAAGCGATATTGTTTGCTGTTGCGACAACGTAAATGTTTCCGAGCGTTACTTTGACGAGAATTGATTAATTTAACCGGCAAATTATTTCGTAACGCGATAATAGTAAATTGGACACGTTTGCGCGCCATAAAGAATTCATGCGACGCGACGATTTTGTTGAATAATGGCGGATTATTAATTGCAAACATCCAGCTGTAATTATTAATGCACCCCCCACGCGACAGTTTCGATATTTACGATCGAAGCTCGCAGCAAGTTTCTGCGTTCGCAACGCGTACACTCATACGCGAAAGTATTCGAACGCTTACAATTCTAACATTCAACTAACGAAATATGTATGTTACATTGAAGTATTTGAAGTAATTTGCCACGTATAGCAAGGGTTTGATCTTAAGATTATATAAGTAACGCTAGAAAATAATCCAACAATATATAGCGTTTTTACAATACATTTATTATAAACACGTACTAGAAGCGACACGCGAAAGTATTCGAAGGGAACATTTAATAGTTATTTCAATTGAATTGTGTAAAGTTTTAACAGGAAGTTGGACCACCGTTTGCTTTTATAACGGCCCTAAGTCTGTTTTCCATCGAGCGAACTAACTTAGAAGTAACCGTTGGATCTATTGATTGCCATATTGCAATAATATTTCGTTTTAACGCTTCTTTCGAAGTAATAACTGTAGTTCTCAATCTTCTTTCCACCTCATCCCATAAATGTTCGATGGGGTTTAAATCGGGACTTTGCGGTGGATGTGGCACCACGCGTGGAACATTATACAATACTCATTCTCTGACTATTTTAGCGGTAAGTTTAGGATCATTGTCCGATCGAAACCAGTAATTACTTGGTAGATTCAATTTTGATACACTGTCTTTTACATTTTCCTGCAAAATTTTCAAGTACTTTGTTTTGTCCATTATTCCGTCGATGAACACAAGGTTTCCCACTCCACCAGATGCCATACAGCCCCAAAATAATACAGATCCACCATTATGTTTAATAGTCGGCCGTAGATTTCGCGATTCCAATTCTGTTTTCTGTTTCCTCCAAACTTTTTTACGTCCATCGCTACCAAAAACGTTGGATTTACTCTCATCAAAGAATAATAGCGTGTTCCGGAACGAATTACTTTTATAAATCAATTTTTCGGCGAATTGTAAACGCAAAATTTTATTTTTCTTGCTAACAAATGGTTTTCGTCTTGGAACTCGTGCACGTAAACCATTATTTCTTAATAATCGACGACACAATTCGGGATGCACTTCTTTCTGGAACCGTGTAGCCGCCATTGATGCCAATTGTGATCCAGAAATAAAAGGATCTTGTCTGATTTTTCCTATGATTGTTTTCTCTTCTCTTTCAGTCAGCTTCTTTGGACGTCCACAACGGGGCTTAGTAGCAATGTTACCTCGCGTATTAAATTTCTTCACAATATAATGAATCGTGGACTTACTTCTGTTTACAAGTTTTGTAATTTCGCTTAATGATTTGCCTTCCTTATACCATTTTATTATTAATTCTCTGATCGACTTGTTTGTTTCGGATTTCTTGGTTGTCTTGCCAGTGTACGACCAACCGTCACGGTTTAAACATGTGGGATTTCCTGTCCAGGGGTCTGAAAATTGTAAAGTTAAAATCGAAGCAAGTAGATAGTGTTTTTGTTGGGTACTTCGGGTGTTCGATATATGGAATGCACTATGCATTAACCTCTTCATTCTCTAATGATTACTTTTATTATTGACACCTTATCACAACCCGACTAGAATTTCAGTTAGGCAGACCTATAGGCCCGCATTAGGCTAGCCTAATTTGGCTGTTAGGCCCTAGCGGGGCAGCCCCATTGGTCAGGCATGCGGCATGTAACGCGGAGTATCCATGACCGCCTAATTGGGAATGCCGTATGAGGCCCGAATTAGGAAACCCGCGTTAGGGCCACATTAGCTTTTCCAAATGACTATCCAATGCGGCGCCGATTAGAATTTCAGTTAGGCAGACCTATAGGTCCGCATTAGGCTAGCCTAATTTGGCTGTTAGGCCCTAGCGGGGCAGCCCCATTGGTCAGGCATGCGGCATGTAACGCGGAGTATCCATGACCGCCTAATTGGGAATGCCGTATGAGGCCCGAATTAGGAAACCCGCGTTAGTGCCACATTAGCTATTCCCAATGACTATCCAATGCGGCAAACCGCATTAAACAACATTAGGATAGCCTTATCAGGCCCTCATTAGGAGACATCAATGAAATCTCACGAATAGACTGCGCTGGATATTGTATGCATTTATTCAACCCGCTAAATTAATTTAAGGTAGCCGGTTCACTGATCGCTTGCAAGTATTGTCGTGTTTGAGGAAACGCGTTTCGTTATCTTCCCTCGTCCCGATGGCTGAACAAGGAAGGCGCAATGTTGAGGACGTGAAACTGTTCGAAAGCTAGTCAGACTATGCGAAGAACTGGACACTGTCACGGTTCTAGTCGAGGAACTGAACCGAGTGATCTCGACTTCCAGTTGTAGCGGCCATCGGCACGTAAATTTAGCAACATTTGGCGTGCCAATGATCGAGCAAATTTATGGAACCCGTTGCACCACAGCTGTTTTTGAGGAAGCCGTTGACTCGTCGTAGCGAGCGTTTTACAGCTTCCATTTCATTTTTTAGCAAATTAAACCCTAAAAACTTCCGGCCTCGTCAGCTCGTTCGGGTACCATAAATCTCGAGTTTCCGAAGGGACCGCGAGGCTAGGCAGGTAGGCGATAGCCAGACTCGCAAGGCACCGCGGGCCCGGAGGAAATCCCGCTACATTGCCAAACTTGTGACATCTGTTAGGAATGCCCAACTTAGGCGTGCGCTCGCCCATCCCAATTTGGACCACGTATGGCTACTATCAGGAATGCCCAACTTTGGCGTGCGCTCGGGCATCCCCATTCGGACCATATATGTCATCTGTTAGGAATATCCAACCTAGGTGTACCCTCGACCATCCCCATTGGGACCATGTATGGCATCTGTTAGGAATATCCAACCTAGGCTTGCGCTCGCCCATCCCAATTTGGACCATGTATGGCATCTGTTAGGCATGTCCAACTTAGGCGTGCGCTCGCCCATCCCAATTTGGACCACGTATGGCTACTATCAGGAATGCCCAACTTTGGCGTGCGCTCGGCCATCCTCATTCGGACCATATATGGCATCTGTTAGGAATGCCCAACTTAGGCGTGCACCATTCTTTCCGCATTAGGCCCACATTCGGTTTTAGGCATGCCTAACTGAAATTCTAGTCGGGAAGTAGGTAGTGTTTTTGTTAGGTATTTCGGGTGTTCAATATATGGAATGCACTATGTGCATTAACCTCTTCTTTCTCTAATGATTACTTTTATTATTGACACCTTATCACAAATATGGGTTTTACCATTTACATGTTAATTGATCGATTCTTTTATACAATAAACTATTTCACACGCATGCTTTATCCTTACTTTTACTTTCTTACACATCTTCCATCTTGTTCACATTTTATATACCAACTTGGTGGCAGTGAAAAAGTTTCCACGGTACCAACAGAGAAATAAACGTTAGATATTTTCACAGTTTTAATACGTAGTTTACGAATATGAAGGCTGTAATCGCAGTTAATTTTCACAGAGGTGAAGTAATTCCTGAGGAAGATCCGAATTAGGATCGAAACGTTGAAGAAAAATTTTTGAGGTTATGTTACTAGAATTACATTTTACGAAATTGCGGGTTAGGTAAATTGTTGAGTGAGATCGAACGGTGCGCCGAAACACACATTTTATTGTTTATTAACGTAAAAATACGATCGCGAAACATCAAATATTTATTTTGCTATAGTTTATAATGAAAATTGAACAGAAATTTTTAACACTGTTTCGCCTGGACCGACTGCTAGCGAACTAAGCAATGTTTGTTTTCATTCTGTGAGCGTTGGAAATTGTTTGTTTACATTCTATTAGCGTCGGAAATTCTTAGTTGTCCAAAGTTCGAATACTTTTGTTTGCCACGTCTGGCAAACCACGTCTGTTTACAATATACAGTAGCGGACAAAAGTTTCAGACGCTCTAAAAAAGACGATAAGTGTTTTAATATTGTACTATACGATTTGAACTTTTTTTGGGAAGCTAGAGCAATTAGTTTACTGCAGGATGTGAAAAGAAATTTTTTCAAAAATTGCAATTGATCGAAATTGTAGAAAAAATAGTAGAATTTGCATTTTCAACTTTTTTATGAGGGTCTATATTGGAAATTTAAAGAATACGTTTTGTCGATCTGTGTCAATTATGTGCACTGTGAAAGTTTCATCGAAATCGGTTGATTCGGGGAAAAACGACTGACATCGAAAGATGTAAGAATCCTCAGATTTATTAAATCTGCAATTTTTACCGTCTTTAAACGTTTGTAGCTCGTTGCAACGTCGACCGATTTTGACGAAAGTTTCAGAATACGTTTAATTGACACGGATCGACAAAACGTATTTTTTAAATTTTCAATATAGGCCCACATAAAAAAGTTGAAAATGCGATTTTAAGTATATCTTCAACAATTCCGATCAATTGCAATTTTTGAAACAATTTCTTTTCACATCCTGTAGTAAACTAATTGCTCTGGTTTCCCAAAAAAGTTCAAATCGTATAACGCAATACTAAAATAGTTATCGTCTTTTTTAGAGCGTCTTAAACTTTTGTCCGCTACTGTATGTATTGCAAAAACGGTATAAATTGTAAAATTATTTTCTAACATCGTGTATGTAGTCTTCAAACCCATTCCTTGCCATATGTGGGATATTACATCAAACGCTTTAATCTAACATACATATCTCATTAGTTGAATGTCAGAATTGTAAACGTTCGAATACTTTTGCGTATGAGTGTACGGTCGCGGTGTAAGCTGTAAGCTACGCGGGAAACAGTAAAATTGAGAGTTTAACGGGATATATTCAGACACTCGTTTCATATTTCACCTTACCGAAATTATCGGCTGTCGATATAACTAAAAATTCTCGCATAAAAATTTGAATCAACCCATTTCGAATAAACGGGCTTACATTATTTCCCCTGTCCGTGGTATATATTATACTTTGCCGGGTATTACAAGAATAAATTTTCACGGCTGATAGAATCAATTTTCCGGAGAAAATTGCGGAGGGAATGAGTTTCTTTGAAATCGAGATAACGCGGCGTAGAATATGAGTATCAACAATATGAACATTTCCAAGCAGATCCGATATGTATTTACACGTATTAATTCAATCTGGAATTACAGAAGCAATTTATTGAAAAGGTGCATCATTCGGTGCAACATTAACATTTCTGAAATAAAAGGAACGAATGGTGCATCATCAAATTTTGATGCAGACGATTTTTTGTTATGAAAAGATATATAATAAATATATATATATATATATATATGTATTTAAATATAAATATATATAAAGGATATATTATGAAATAAGAATGGTGCAGTAATTCTATTTTTTGTTATGAAAAGATATATAATAAATATATATATATAAATATATATAAAGGATATATTATGAAGTAAGAATGGTACAGTAATTCTTCAATCGGTGTCCAACAGCCGTGCTCTGCACGGACGGCGATGGTGTAGAGACACTATTTTTGTTATGACGCGACTACCTCGCCGACCTCGACGAGAGTACAAACGAAGCCGAACGTAGAAAAGGACAGCATGTAAATACGGATCGCGCGGCCGAAGTGTATCGGTGTGAACCACTACTAATCGAATTACAAAACTTCTTCATTCTGCATTATTTTCTTATGGGAATTTTATCAATTTATTTCTGGCATCTTTCTGATTAAAATGACACCAAACACGATATAATTTCACTGTATTTAGTGGTTTAATCGACGATGAAAGTTTCGAACGCAACGAAGAACAGCGTATGGGAAATTCTTTGAACTCTTTCTTTCACATATGCTGTCCTTCCTTGTCTTCCACTGGATAAATTCTGGGTACAAGGTTGCAGAAAAATATCGCGATTTTACTAAATTTTTTTGCTAAAAAGGATTTTGCTAAAATCCTCACGAACTGCTAGATAGGCCGCTGCACAGTGGGCTGGATCGAAGATTTTAATAACATTTAGTATAACTTCCGAACCATTAGAGATATCAGAGTGCGGTCTGCGCAGAAAAATATTAAAAAATTCTATCTATTTAATAACGTATAAAAAAATTCACAAATTTTTTTATGTAAGAATTCATAGTTACTTACGTCTTTAGACAAATTTTGTAATGTAAAATACAGGCCTCCATTCGTACGGAAAGCCTCCATTATTAAATATAAAAAACAATTAAATAACTACGCGAATAAAGAAATCACAATGAAATTAATCGGATACAGAAAAAACATAACTGTACTCAAAACAATATAAATATTAAATATAAACTATAAAACGAATATTATATAGTATACATACAATTCAAAATTATGATATCGGCGCACGAGTCGATCAATTATTATTACACACTTATGCAATTTTGCAAATAACACCTATAACAATTTCCAACGTTTCGGTCTCATATTTGGACCATTATCAAGGAAAAATTTATAATGATTGAGTTTGTAAAAAATAAAAAATAAAAATTTGGTGTTTAATTTGTTTTCGCATAATTTACAGTGTTTTTTATTTTTTACAGTCGCAATCATTATAAATTTTTCCTTGATAATGGTCCAAATATGAGACCGAAACGTTGGAAATTGTTATATGTGTTATTTGCAAAATTGCATAAGTGTGTAATAATAATTGATCGACTCGTGCGTCGATATCATAATTTTGAATTGTATTTACAATTTTTTCGATCGAAATCAAGTAAACATTTATTATATAGTATAATACGGAATAACTAGACTTCGGAAAATATGTTTCGAATGAGCTGTCTACTATGCAACACAATGGTTCTATTCCAACTGAATGCTATTTCGTTATTTCTTTGTTTTAAGGGGGAAACAGTTGACACTCGAGTGAAAAAACACTTGAAAGTGTCAAACAACAAGCATTCTTTTCAGATGTGTTAGGGTACAATAACTTTATCTATTTATACACGTACACTTATGCAGTACTTATTAAATAACTGCATAGCTTCAGAATCTAATAATTTTCTTTCCTTTTTATACGATGTTAATTTTATTGTTGATATACGTGGGTCAGTCGTCAATGATAGAATGTAAAGTATAAAGTATGTTTTAATTCGTTGCTGTTCTTAAAATTTTCAGATTTTGTATAATTTCAAAACTTTAAAATAATAAATAATTAAACAACGCATCGATATAATAAATAAACAACGTATAACACTTGTATAGAACTTGTTAGTAGAAATGTTTTAATATTCCGCAGAGTACCGACGGTGGCTACCGAACGCATGTGAAATACCGCAAAATTACTAACTTTAAACGGTAATAACTCAGAGAGGTGGTCGAAATTGGACGTGATTTTTATACATCATGTAAAGGAAAGTGTCACGAACACATTGCGATTGGTCCCAACGTGTGTTCCCTTCGGTATCAAAAGATATTCCTTGTTAATTATAAAAATTTTGACATTTTCTTGTTCTGTATTCAACATTACATATTAAACACATTGCATATAATAAATGTAACCGCAATTACAATTTCTTAACGTGGAATAATGCTGTTTACTGTATACAAAAATGGGGATGATAGATTAAACAGGATCGTCAAAATATCGCGAAAAAGAATGGACATTTTCCGGGTGCCGATCGCAGATTCTAAAATGGTCAACTTTAAATGTTCGGCACAACTACAATTTGCATTTAGTTTGATTAATTCTTCCATTTTTGAGGTCCGTGGATATTCGAATGGCAATGCCAATTGTTTAGACATCGATATAAGAAAGTTCAGGGTTGAGAACCGGGGTTGAGACATCGCGGCGCGATACAGGGAATGGTACATGCACTTTCACGCTTGGTTTGCTTTCAATAGACTGTTTGATAAAGTTATCGAAGCCCGGAAGTCGTGAACACAGCGCGTTGCATCTTTTTGCTTCTTCCGAACGCTTTGAGACGTTCGTCAACGAGATAAGTCACTCGACATCGGCCACGGTCGGGAAACTTTTATCGGACAAACGATAGAAAATAATGGACATTGTTTTCTCATCGATTTCGGCGAACATTTTTTAACGAAATTCCTCCATCTTCCACAGAAAATGGCTGATACGCGTTCTTTCGGTTAAATATTCATTTTCTTCAAGCTAAAGTCCCTATAAATTCCATCTGCGCCATTTTCAGACTGTTATTTAGATCGTGTACGTTAAGCTTCCCTTATCTTGCATCGAAAATGAACAATAACTCCTTGCTGTTAAATATTAACTGTCAATATTCATTTTCTTCAAGCGCTATAAGCTATAAAGTCCATATAAATGCCACCTACGTCATTTTTACACTGTTAGTTCTCGGAATAGTGAGAATTTTATTTGAAATACTTGATTCGTTTTCATATACTTTGTTCTCTAACATTTTCATCATTCATATCTTCAATTTCATTTATTCTGTGGCAATTACATATCTTATTTAACGCATGTAATTAATTTTTTTTATTTCCAAAACAGCAATAGAACCACGTTTCAAGTTTTCAAGTATTTGATTAGTATTTCATTTGAAATATGCTGATAATAGTAAACATTTTGAAATGTTCATAAAATTTTGGATACTTTCAGAAAACTAAATTGTGGATTCGAATTAAAGATGATAGGATTAACCTTTCTATAGCAATCGATAAAAATTGCTGTATTACTATTCAGAATATTGTTTACATTATTAAGTATGTTGGTATTCAATAAATTACTAAACATTCAAGTATTGTATGAGGTTTTATATCAATTTCATGTCTATAAAATGAAAAAAATTGTATAGAATGGAATTATTCCAGGTCGCGGAAGAAATGTTTAATTTTCGAGTTGAAATAGCTCCGAGTGCAAAGAGTTAAACGCACTCGAAATTGTGTTAGAATTATTGTGCATCAACTGTTCCACGGAAAATAAATGCAGTCGTTGTCAACATCATAGCCGCAAAATCGTTTTCTTTGAAATAATTGAATTGCGGATTGAAATTAAAATAAATTGAAGAACCTGCGTAGAGGGAACAAATGTAGTCGCACTCGATATTCTGTTGGAATTATTGTGAATCAATTATTCCACGGAAAATAAATGCAGTCGTTTCCAACATCATCACCGCAAAATCGTTTTCTTTGAAATGATTAAATTTGTGGTTTGAAATTACAATAAATAGAAAAACCTGCGTAGCGGAAACAGATGTAATCGCACTCGAAATTCAGTTGGAATTATTTGGAATTAGTTATTCCTCGGAAAATAAATGCAGTTGTTTTCAACATCATCACTACAAAATCGTTTTCTTCGAAATAATTGAATTGTGGATTGAAATTACAATAAATAGAAGAACCTGCGTAGAGGAAACAAATGTAATCGCTCTCGAAATTCAGTTGGAATTATTTGGAATCAGTTATTCCTCGGAAAATAAATGCAGTCGTTTTCAACATCATCACCACAAAATCGTTTTCTTTGAAATAATTGAATTATTGATTGAAAGTAAAATGAATAGTAGAACCTGCGTAGAGGACACAAATGTAATCGCTCTCGAAATTCAGTTGGAATTATTTGGAATCAGTTATTCCTCGGAAAATAAATGCAGTCGTTTTCAACATCGTCACCGGAAAATCGTTTTCTTTGAAATAATTGAATTGTGGATTGAAATGACAATAAATAGAAGAACCTGCGTAGAGGGAATAAATGTAATCGCACTCGAAATTCAGTTGGAATGATTGTAAATCAATTATTCCACGGGAAATAAATGCAGTCGTTTTCAACATCACCACCACAAAATCGTTTTCTTTGAAATAATTGAATTGTGGATTGAAATTGCAATAAATAGAAGAACCTGCGTAGAGGGAACAAATGTAATCGCACTCGAAATTCAGTTGGAATGATTGTAAATCAATTATTCCACGGGAAATAAATGCAGTCGTTTTCAACATCACCACCACAAAATCGTTTTCTTTGAAATAATTGAATTGTGGATTGAAATTGCAATAAATAGAAGAACCTGTGTAGAGCAAATAAATGTAATCGCTTTCGAAATTCAGTTGGAATTATTGTGAGTCAATTATTCCACAGGAAATAAAGGCAGTCGTTTTCAACATCATCACCGCAAAATCGTTTTCTTTGAAATACTTGAATTGTGGATTGAAATTACAATAAATAGAAGAACCTGCGTAGAGGAAACAAATGTAATCGCACTCGAAATTCAGTTGGAATTATTGTGAATCAATTATTCCACGGGAAATAAATGCAGTCGTTTTCAACATCATCACCGCAAAATCGTTTTCTTTGAAATAATTGAATTGTGGATTGAAATTACAATAAATAGAAGAACCTG
>CM052188.1:2854929-2867859 GCA_028455805.1 Lasioglossum figueresi | reverse complement strand
TGAATCAATTATTCCACGGGAAATAAATGCAGTCGTTTTCAACATCACCGCAAAATCGTTTTCTTTGAAGTAATTGAATTATTGATTGAAAGTAAAATGAATAGTAGAACCTGCGTAGAGGAAGCAAATGTAATCGCGCGTGAAATTTTGTTGGAATTGTTGGGAATCCATTGGTTTGTGGAAGGTACATGAAGTCGAAAAAATAAATAGTAGCTTAAGTTCAATTAACGATTCGAGGTAGCCCGAACCAGTTGAACCGCAGCCGTTGGTAGCCGCGTTTGCACGTCAATGAGCCAGTTACCGATTTCGTGGCTAGAATAATATTGTTCCATGCAAATGCCGGGCGCCACGTAGCGTCTGCCACGTGGGTGTTGGCCCACAATCAAATGCCGGTGCATCGGCGTTGCATCGGTCGGTGCATCGGCCGGTGCAACGAGCCAAGTAACCGATCCGCAAACTCTTTCGATTAGAGCGGCAACTTTGGCTTTTAATGCCAGAGAAAGCACTCGATGTACCGCGAAATCGGCATCGCACACAAGAGAATAAATATATCGTCGAATGGGTGCCGTTGTTGCATGTCGCAAACGTTTTCTCCTGGATTATTATCACGATATAATATTTCTGTCGTTGTCTGTTCAAACGAACTTCTACATTAACAATTTTTTACTTTGTATCAGAAGTTTAGACAAGCACCATATTATTTTAACAAAAACGCACCCTCCGATGAATCTTCGATTGATTTCTTTTGTTGTATCGGACGATTGCATAAGTTCGTGCCCGATTTTCGTAGACGGAAAATAGTACTGCACAGTGGAGTGTAAAAAGAAAAATTATATAGTCACCATTCTTTTATAATGGTAGAAAAGAATGGTGACTATATAATTGATTAACAAAGCTGTATTCGTTAAGATTTAACCATTGAATTTTATTTTCAAATCGGGCGCGGACTTATGCAATCATCTAATATGTCTGGAATACTTTGAAAAATTGTGATACAAATTTTCTTGAAAAATTTCTGCTCGATTATTAATACTTCTACATTAACAATTTTTTACTTTTGCCAGAAGTTTAGACGCGTACGCTGTTATTTTATCAGGAACGTACCCTCTGATGAATCTTTCTTTGTTTTCTTTAATCGTATGTTTAGAATACTTTGAAAAATTATGATTACTACAAAAACGAATTTAATTTACATTCTCTGCTCGATTATTATTACGATCTAATATTTCTGTCGTTGTCTGTCCAAACGAAATTCTACATTGACAATTTTTTACTTTGTATCAGAAGTTTAGACACGCACCATATTATTTTAACAAAAACGCACCCTCTGATGAATCTTCGTTTGTTTTCTTTAATCGTATGTTTAGAATACTTTGAAATATTATGATTACTACTAAAACGGAAGAGAAGTAAATAGAATCCGATTAATCAGCAAACAGTTAATTATTGACTGTTATTGTTAGCGTATTATTATAATTACTAGTACTGTTATTGTTATTACTATTATTTACGAGCGTTATTATTGTTACTGTGCGCTAGTATTTGGATACCGCGACTGCCACGATAGGCGGCAGCACCGTCGCTTGTCCATTGCTTCTCGCGGCTGCGCGACATGCTGCCGAATAACTAGAATTACACGTTGTAAACGTGAAAGTAGGACTTTTGAGGCAAATAGCACCCTAGATTGATCTTTCATCTAGCGATTTTGACTGTTAGGAAACCCCGTCTTTGCATTATTGAGAAATCAGGAGTCTAGCGGTGAGTGTACTGTGGTGACTGTGTTCAGTCACATGCGAGTGTCGTCTGTCTAGGAGACACGGCCCTTAAATATTCCACACGCGTTACAGAATAACGCTTTTCCTATTCTCGCTTTACAGCGTAACACTAACGTTACATACTACATACTTCGCATTCTTTATTTTTTAATTATTGAAATTATAAAGATGCTTCCATTAGAAATTATTCAATAGATTTCTTTGTTCCAGCACGTACTATTACAAAAATTGTGGGCAATCTAAATAAATTCAGCCTTCTAATTTTTATAAAACCATATACAGTTACAGTTTTTTCCCGATGAGATTAAAATACGTGAATATAAATATTTTGACCGGAATAAATTTGTAAAATTCAATGAGTACGTACAATTACGCACATAATTGATCAAACACACTTGAAATCAGAATAAGTAAGGCTGGAAGGATTAGTTTAAGAAATAACGTTTAATAAATATGTTGAAAAAATGCATTTCATCGGAATTCTGAAAAATAATAGTAGAAATTCATTTTTGCGACTTTTTTAGCTGGGCCAATAACGAGAATTTAAATGTTTTTTAAACTCGTATTAATTATATGTATGCGTTCTGAAAACTTCACTGAAATTTTCTAATTGGTTTGCGAATTATAAAGATCAAACGTGGTAAAAATGGCAGTTGTAGGCCAAAAATCATGGAATATTGCAATTTGAGAACGTCAAACGATGCTCGGTAAGTGATTTATTCTCGCGATGACGTTTAAAAATGTTATAGCAGAATTGAGTAGATGAAAAAATGGTTGAGAAATTGAAAAAATGGTTGAGAAACTGAAAAAATTGAAAATTGAAATAGTATATGATTTCTCCTCTATTAAAATGATTAAGGTAAGAAATAACTAGACAGCGGATTTTATGCATTTATGATAAAGATTTAAGATAAAGATTTAGAACAATTTAAAAATACAGTTAATAAATATTTTGACCTAAATAAATTTGTACAATTCATTGGTTAAACACACTTCAAATCAGAATAAGTAAGGCTAGAAGGATTGGTTTAGTAAATGAAATCTAATAAATATCTTGAAAAAATTCATTATCGACAGCTACGATAGGTGGCAGCACCGTCGCCTGTCCATTGCTTCTCGCGACTCCGCGACATGCTGTCGAATAACTAGAATTACACGTTGTAAACGTGAAAGTAGGACTTTTGAGGCAAATAGTCCCCTAGATTGATCTTTCATCTAGCGATTTTGACTAGTAAGAAACCTCGTCTTCGCATTATTGAGAAATCAGGAGTCTAGCGGTGAGTGTACTGTGGTGATTGCGTGCAGTCACGCGCGAGTGTCGTCTGTCAGGTAGACGCAGTCCTTTTCGACTGACCCGCAGTGGAACAGATAGAAAAATAAAACCCGAAAAATCGAGTAACAGGGTTGGGTGCAATCCTATCGATGAAATGGATGGAGAGGCGAAAGGGCGAACAGCAGTGGCTTTTGGATACGTTGCACGTAGTGGGGAACTCAATATAGATGCAGTAGAACTTGCGGAAGCTTGTACGTGTCGTAATCCCGAGTTATAGGCCAAGTGAAAAATTCAACATTACATCTATCTGTAGGTACACAGAGTGGAAGAAAGGGCTTCGATCAAGCAAGAGGTAACTTCAAGCTTCTTTGAAAGTAACGTAAATGCTTCACCTTTTAACTGAATCACTCTTCAATCATAAACATTCGGGGATACGTGAGAAGTTAAAACAACTAAAATCGACGCAACAATTTTGGCATGATAGAATTTACACTAAAGCGAATATTATGACACAAGCAAATGAAAGAATTGTTTGTCGAATTAAGATGAAAATGACAAATTTTCGGCGGTGGTAGCAAACAGAAATGAGGAATTAACTCGTCAACCTTTATTAACACTAAATCTACTATTGCCGGTAAATATTAATTTTTATTACTTTATATATATATATATAACTACTTGTCAAATGACCGGTTTCATATTTTTTATTTTACAACTATTAAAACTATACAGATGCTTCCATGGGAAATGTTTCAATACATTTTTTTATTCCAGTACACAACCCAAGTGAATACAGTCTTCGCATTTCTGTACGGTAAAACACTTTAATTGATTTTAATGCGTGGCAAGATTAGTGTTAAAAGGTTAGAGATACTTTAAGTTTTAATGAAGTCGATGATTAAGAGAAACGACGTTTATTGGCCATTTTAGATGCAAAATGAGGGGAACTCTAAGCTTCTTTCAGTGACATTACGTAGACCATATAAACATGAGTCTAAAAATGACATAGATCATGTTTATAGGCACTTTTAGTTTTGAGAACGTTAATATTTCACAGGAAGGACTCGTTGGCCATTTTATCTTTGAGATTCTATCAGTGACACTTCGTAAACTACATAAACATTAGTCTAAACATGACCTAGATGAAGTTTATAGGCTTTTTAAGTTTCGAGAATGTTAATATTTCACAGGAAGGGCTTATTGTCCATTTTATCTTTGAGATTCTTTCAGTCACGCTACGTAAACTACATAAACATTAGTCTAAAAATGACATAGATGAAGTTTATAGACTCTTTTAGTTTCGAGAATGTTAATATTTCACAGGAAGGGCTTATTGTCCATTTTATCTTTGAGATTCTTTCAGTCACGCTACGTAAACTACATAAACATTAGTCTAAAAATGACACATGAAGTTTATAGGCACTTTAAGTGCTCCGAGGCGCCATTAATAATTGCTGTACAATTATTTAAAATATTGTTTACATTATTAGATCTGTCGGTATCTAATCAATTACTCAGCATTTAAGTATTGTACGCGGTATTACATCAATTTCATATCCACCATATTTAAAAAATCATACACGATGGAAATATTCTAGATCGGAAGAAATGTTTAATTTTCCCGTTATTATAGCTCCGTGTGCAAAAGGGTTAATTTAACAGTAAGGACTTTTTGTCCATTTTGGATGCAAGATAAGGGAACAAAACAAACTTTACAAAACTTTTTCTAGCAAATAAGGTATTTAATTTCTGAGAAACAGGCACGATGTTCAGTAGAATAGACTGTTCACTGCTTGAAACAGTATTTCACCGAGCACTGATTTGTTTCGCAGAGTTTGAAAAAGAGATTGCGGCGTAGTATTTCGACGACACTCGTCCTCGGGACAGTTTCGCCGCTAGACGCAGCTGCGAAATTATGCAGATGATAGCCAGGAGAATCGGAGGATACAGTGCATCGTGGAAAGGTGCGCTCTGCGGACGAAGTTACGAGGGTTGATCCTCGTCGGTTACTTAATGGCGGACAATTATAAACCGAGTTGCTGCGAAAGAATAGATGGAGCAGGAAGCACCGGGAAACAGAGTCACAGGAGAGAAAGATGGATCACAGTTGAATGCTCATTGTCTTCTTTCCAGGTGTCCTCAACGTGCGCGACAACCGGCCGTTTACGTATGAAAGGCTTTTGCACGGTGCATTCAATTTTTAGTGCCGACGAGTCTCGACCGTCCTGCGATATTTTAATCTAAA
Source organism: Lasioglossum figueresi (assembly GCA_028455805.1). NCBI lineage: Eukaryota > Metazoa > Arthropoda > Insecta > Hymenoptera > Halictidae > Lasioglossum > Lasioglossum figueresi. Next base: position 2,862,566 of record CM052188.1, on the reverse strand, counting down.
TCGAATCTCGAACGCAAACGAACTTGTCAAAATACATGCAGCGAGTGTGAAAAGTACTCGTACGACCGTTAAAACTGAATAACCTTTTTATAATTGTACCAAACGACCTGATTTTTTATAAACAACTAGAAGCATTGGTTTACGAAATGATATGCAAAACAGAATTTCCAAAAATTATTATTTACAAAGTTATATGCAAAAATAGAGTAGGCATTTCTTAAAACTTTTTATTTGGGATCTTGATTAAACCACTAAATACAGTGAAATTATATCGTGTTTGGTGTCATTTTAATCAGAAAAATGAAAGAAATAAGTTGGTGAAAGTCCAACAAAAAAATAATGAAACATAAAGAAGTTTTGTAACTCGATTAGCAGTGGTTCACGCCGATACGCTTCTCGTATTTACATGCTGTCCTTTTCTACGTTCGGCTGTCGGTTGTACTCTCGGCGCGGTAGACTCTGTCAAAAAATGTCTCTACACGATATTTCTCCGTGTAGTACACAGGTCGTTGGAAAAATATCGCGACTTTACTGTACCGAGCACCGCAGGTGTCAATGTTGATTTGATTAAATCATCGCGGCCGCGAGATCCGTATTCACATGCTGTCCTTTTCTACGTTCGGCTTCGTTTGTACTCTCGGCGCCGTTGACACGGTAGACGCAGCCATAAAAAATGTCTCTACACGGTATTTCTCCGCGCAGAACACGGCCGTTGGAAAAATATCGCGACTTTACTGTACTATACTAATATGCGCAGCTGGAAATTTCTATAGTGCTGCTTTCATTTTCACGGATATTTGTAAAATATTATTTTGTTGCTCTGTTGTATCTGCATTCATATTTTGTTGGTATTAGTACACATAGAAAGCTCTTTCTTTAAGTTCTTCTATGATGGATATGAAACTGATATACTTCCTCATACAATACTTGAATGTTTAGTAATTGATCAGATGCCAACATATTTTTAAGAATGTAAACAATATTTTAAATAGTAGTACAGTAATACCCATGGATATCGAAATGATGAAATACTTTGTACAATACTAAAATATTGAGAAATTGTTTACATTCCAACATATTTAATAATTAATTATATATATATATCTCGATCGTAAATCATCTTTTAAGATATTAGGAATTTATTTATCGGAGCATGGTTCGATCATTTTCTACAAAAACAAATAGCTATTTTGTAGGATTACTCAAACGCTGGATTCGGATTTGAATCACTGGTTCAAGACCACGTTTGCTATTAAAAATGCTTAATGAGAGGAAAATCAGGGTGGTGTTTCATCCTAGACCCGCTAGAGGACTCATCAGTAAGGCTATCTAGCCGTAGGCGCTGTCATAAAAAGATGTCTCTACACGATATTTCTCCGTGCAGAACACAGGACGTTGGAAAAATATCGCGACTTTACTGTACCGAGCACCGCAGGTGTCAATGTTGATTTGATTAAATCATCGCGGCCGCGAGATCCGTATTTACATGCTGTCCTTTTCTACGTTCGGCTTCGTTTGTACTCTCGGCGCCGTTGACACGGTAGACGCAGCCATAAAAAATGTCTCGACACGATATTTCTCCGCGCAGAACACGGCCGTTGGAAAAATATCGCGACTTTACTGTACTATACTAATGCACAACTCGAAATTTCTATAGTGCTGCCTTCATTTTCGCGGATATTTGGAAAATATTATTTTGTTGCTCTGATGTATCTGCATTCATATTCTGTTGGTATTAGTACATATAGAAAGCTCTTTCTTTAAGTTCTTCTATGATGGATATGAAACTGATATACTTCCTTATACAATACTTGAATGTTTAGTAATTGATCAGATGCCAACATATTTTTAAGAATGTAAACAATATTTTAAATAGTAGTACAGTAATACCCATGGATATCGAAATGATGAAATACTTTGTACAATACTAAAATATTCAGAAATTGTTTACATTCCAGCATATTTAATAATGATTGCATTGATTACATGCCAACATATTTAATATATAAAATTGATGTAATACCTCATATAATACGGAAATGTGTAATAATTGATTAGATATCACGTCCGTCCTTGCGCCCGAAACTTTCATCGCCGATTAAACCAGTAAATACAGTGAAATTATAACGCGTTTGGTGTCATTTTAATTACAAAAATGCCAGAAATAAGTTGGTGAGACTCCTGTAAGAAAATAATGAAAAATAAAGAAGTTTTGTGATTCGATTAGCAGTGGCTCACACCGATACGCTTATCGTTTTTACATGCTGTCCTTTTCTACGTTCGGCTTCGTTTGTACTCTCGGCGCGGTAGACGCTGTCATAAAAAGATGTCTCTCCACGATATTTCTCCGCGCAGAACACAGGACGTTGGAAAAATATCGCGACTTTACTGTACTAAGCACCGCAGGTGTCAATGTTGATTTGATTAAATAATCGCGGCTGCGCGATCCGTATTTACATGCTGTCCTTTTCTACGTTCGGCTTCGTTTGTAAAAATGTCTCTACAGGATATTTCTCTGTGACACAATCGTTGGAAAAATATCGCGACTTTACTGTACTAAGCACCGTAGTTGTCAATGTTGATTTGATTAAATGAGTTGCTTTAATTTTAACGAACCTTTGCGGTAGTTTACTGTTTACGTTTTCGTGTTGCATTTTCCAATCGCAGGAGCATTAATCTCGCGTCAACCATGCTCCACGCATACGAGTACACGCTGTCACAGAGCATGCGGCCTAGAATTATGAAATTTATAAATAGCTGGCGGGTTGCGACTATTGTCAGCGTTCGAGGATCAGTCGAGAAACAACAGGGCCGGGTAAATTTCAATTAATTCTACTAAAACGATACCGTTCCCTGTGTACTGCTCCAGTTTCACGGCTTTTGTGTCGCTACACTTCATTGACGCTCCGGTGTGCTCAGATTACCGCGTATGGTTTTATGTTAATGTTATCCTGCCCACCAAAGTTCCGCAGCGTAAAGTAAAATCATGGTACACACGCGCGCGGCCCGCGGATTATTTCTGATTTATGGCGGTGTTTAAATAATGGGCCGAAGAGCATAGACAAGCGTGCAACGCGCTGCAAATAATTTAATGGGATCCCGCGGACCGGACGCCCGGCCTTGCGATCTTTCTCCGAAACGCTTACAGCGAAACTTACTGTAATTTCGCAGTTAAGGTTTCACCGTGCATTAAGTATTCCACACGCATTACAGAATAACGCTTCATCTATTCCCGCTTTACAGCTTAAGGACCGCGTCTCCTAGAAAGACGACACTCGCGCGCGACTGTACACAGTCACCACGGTACATTTACACACCGCTAGACCACGTATACGGTGAGTGTACTCTGAGTAAAAATAATGTTTATAAGTGGTACAAGCTCTTCCAAGAAGGTCGAGAAGATGTTAACGACGAAGCTCGCAATGGACGCCCCAGCACGTCGACAACTAATGAAAACGTTGAAGAAGCGAAGAAAATAGTGTTGGGGAATCGTCGAATCACCATTCGAGAAGCTGCTGATGATGTCGGCATCTCGTTTGGTCCGTGCCAAGCAATTTTAACGGAATTTTGGAAACACAATTCATGGATTTTGCATCAGGATAATGCACCTGCTCACGCATCGTTGCTTGTGAGGAATTTCTTGACCAGAAACAACACCGCAATCATGCCTCAGACACCATATTCACCGGATTTGGCACCCTGCGACTTTTTCCTGTTCCCAAAACTGAAAAGACCCATGAAAGGACGGAAATTTGCAGCGATCGAGGAGATAAAGACTGCATCGGTGGAAGATCACAAAGCTATACCAAAAAGTGCTCATCAGAAATGCTTCGAGGATTGGAAAAAAAACGCTGGCACAAGTGTATTATATCTGAGGGGGATTACTTTGATGGGGACGACACAAATATTCATGAATAAATAAATATTCTTTGATAAAAATAAAAAGTCGAACAGGCCGGCACAAAGAATTGTACCAAACATTATAATGCAAACAGTGTTCCCAAGCAAATACCATCCTGCGCCAATAAAATATTTCCAGTGGACGTAACAAAGGTGTTGCGTATTTGCTGTTCCGGAAATTAACTGTAGTAAATCGATTTTCAATATATTCCGGCGCACGTGAACGTGAAAAAAGTTGATGTGAAATTGTAGCGTCAGAAGAAAATATTTAAAAAACGCCGGGAAAATGCAGAAATTTACATTCATCCGCGGGTCCGCGAGCGGGGATGTTTTTCGGTGTAAATTTCATCGGAAAAGTTTTTAATCAATCGGGAAGTTATCGCGACTTGAATATTTTATCGGGAGGCCCGGCCCGATTGGTTCGATAGAAGAGCCTCCAACGAAATTTCCTAACAACCTATAAACAAGACTACGAACCCTGTTATCATCCGAGGGAAAAACTTCGAAAAAATCGATTTCCCGGCGAGAATGGTTTGCAATTACCGCGTTGATTGTGTGCTGGAAAGGCAGCAAACTTTTTACTCACACCGATAGTTCGCTAAAACAGTTCTGTTCCGATATAAGACGATGGCTGGGGACCGCCTTTCGTCCTATTTCGAATGTGGCGATATCTTTCGTTGGAAAAGAATACAATATCACTCGACAGTGGACTTTCTGCATTTATGACAAAAATGGTAGTCGTAACTTTAAATAGTATGTACACATTGGGAGAGTTTAAGAATACTGTTGTTGTATTATTTTCAACCCAATAAACTGTGGGAGCGTAAATATAAAGAAGCACATTCAATGGTTAACGATATAAATATATTTGCTTAAAGAATACAATAATATAATCTATGGTAATAATACTGTAACACGACGCATCTTCTATAAAACGTGCGCGACACCACGACCTCTTATAGGTTATGTACGCTCGATCGTATCGATCGACAATCGATCCAGTCATCGTGCGAACACAGCATGCGCGTCACATAAACATACTAAAAAAAGAAAAGAAAATTCCATTTCACTCAAGTTTGTTGCAATTCAGGCAGAAAATCTATATTTTGCATAAACAGTCACTGTTTATATGGACTTCCGCAAAAAGTATCCGGACACTTGCGAAATGTGTAATAGCATCGCATAAAAGTTACAGTAAAGTCGCGATATTTCTCTGCGAACTTCTATCCAGAATTTACCCAGTGCCTACATTAAATACAGTTGAAATTATATCGTGTTTGGTGTTGTTTGAATCAGAAAAATGCCAGAAATAAGTTAGTCAAGGTCCCATAAGAAAATAATGAAAAATAAAGAAGTTTTGTAATTCGATTAGTAGTGGTTCACACCGAAAGCTTATCGTATTTACATGCTGTCCTTTTCTACGTTCGGCTTCGTTTGCACTCTCGGCGCGGTAGACGCTGTCATAAAAAAAATGTGTCTACACGATATTTCTCCGTGCAGAAAACAGGTCGTTGGAAAAATATCGCGACTTTACTGTACTGAGCACCGCAGGTGTCAATGTTGACTTGATTAAATAATCGCGGCCGCGCGATCCGTATTTACATGCTGTCCTTTTCTACGTTCGGCTTCGTTTGTACTCTCGGCGCCGTCGACGCGGTAGACGCAGCCATAAAAAATGTCTCTACACGATATTTCTCCGCACAGAACAAGGCCGTTGTAAAAATAACGCGACTTTACTGTACTATACTAATGCACAGCTCGAAATTTCTATAGTGCTGCCTTCATTTTCGCGGATATTTGGAAAATATTATTTTGTTGCTCTGATGTATCTGCATTCATATTTTGTTGGTATTAGTACATATAGAAAGCTCTTTCTTTAAGTTCTTCTATGATGGATATGAAACTGATATACTACCTCATACAATACTTGAATGTTTAGTAATTGATTAGATGCCAACATATTTTTAATAATGTAAACAATATTTTAAATAATGGTACAGTAATACCCATGGATATCGAAATGATGAAATACTCTGTACAACACTAAATTGTTCAGTAATCGATTACATGCCAACATATTTAATATATGAAATTGATGTAATACCTCATATAATACGGAAATGTGTAATAATTGATTAGATATCACGCCCGTCCTTGCGCCTGAAACTTTCATCGCCGATTAAACCATTAAATACAGTGATATTATATCGTGTTTGGTGCCATTTTAATCAGAAAGATGTCAGAAATAAATTGGCGAAAGTCCCATAAGAAAATAATGAGGAATAAAGAAGTTTTGTAATTGGATTAGTAGTTGTTCACACCGATACGCTTCGGCCGTGCGATCCGTATTTACATGCTGTCTTTTTCTACGTTCGGCTTCGTTTGTACTCTCGGCGCGGTAGACGCCGTTATAAAAAAAATGTGTCTTCACGATATTTCTCCGTGCAGAAAACAGGTCGTTGGACAAATATCGCGACTTTACTGTACCGAGCACCGCAGGTGTCAATGTTGATTTGATTAAATAATCGCGGCCGCGAGATCCGTATTTACATGCTGTCCTTTTCTACGTTCGGCTTCGTTTGTACTCTCGTCGCGGTCGACGCGGTAGACCATTGAGAGAGATCATTGTATCTGAAAAATTTCTGTTTTGTTTTAAGAATTTAATATTCACTTTATTGATCACACTGAAAATTCATTGGAGAGCCGAATATCCTATATTTCGCAGATGCATTCCTAAATGCCAGCACGCCACCACAAATTGCCAATTTATCTCGTTCGTTTGCGAAATTATTGGAAAAATATTCAGATATTCTCGTGTAATATCAAAAGAAGATTCACGAGTGGCTCTAGCGATTGAGAAGCATCATTTAGTCAGACCCTATGGGAGTAGTTTTAATAGGAACCTGTTTAATTAGGCGTATTAAGCTCGACGAGTGCTGTGTATCTTTCGAAAAACATATTTAATCCTTCTGTAGTCAACCGGGTACCCATTTACTGTATCTCTTTCAACAATTTGTTAATGTTCCTCTAAAACATATTGCAATATTTCTCTGAATGTCCATTCTTTACTCGCCAATATATTAATTTATAGTCTTAAAATCAGAATTTATGCAAACATGTTAAATACAGAAATGTTTTTAATAATCTACACATTTTGGTTGGCTACGTAAGGGTTAAAAAATTCATTTAACTTTTAATTACTCGCGTATTGTACTTATCCAAGAATATAAGAGTCTACAATAATTTTACTATTTGTCAACGGGGATATTAAAAGAATTTTAAAAAGAAATGAAAAATGGGTACCTGGACCCGGTTATTGGCATACGGGCGAATAAGATAATTAAAAGCAGAGGGAATTATTTATTTAGCTTCCCTGTCTTGCGATCAATGCCAATATCTTTTATCTTTCATGATAAATTAATATTCGTTTATTATTATTATTTATTTTGTTTACTAGACTTAGATTTTACCCATTTACGGCAAACATGGATACGTATAATTTAAAACAATGGACATATTAAAAGGATTTAAGGTCTTATCTCAATGACCAATATGTTTAACGATATTTAATAATGTTATTCTTGATAGTTCCACTACATTTTTATACTACAAATGTAAATTAATCTGCGATCCAGAACATAATAGTCAAATAGTTATTTCACTGAATAAAAATTTATTTATGTCGGAGTTGTATAAAGTTCCATGTAATCAATTATGTAGAAAAACTGTACAATAAA
>CM052188.1:2834954-2848264 GCA_028455805.1 Lasioglossum figueresi | reverse complement strand
AAAAACATGTTTCATTGATGGGGTTCGAACCTGGGAAGTTTGCGTGTGAAAACTTGAGCAGCAAATCACGAAATATCAACAAGGTATGAAAGTAAAATTGTTTATATCTTCAAAACTATTGAGCATCAGCACCTAATATTTTGCAGACATAATTCGAGATCCATATGCCATCGTCTCACAAAAAATTATCAAAATCGAAGTCGAACAATTGGGGTCCTTTCCATTTTAGACAATGCGTGTCGGAGACCAAATAAAACGCGCTGTGGGCGAAACGTGTCCTGCTGTCAGCGGAGCGCGTTTAATCGAACGCGCCGAGGTTGCCGTCAAATGCTCCGCATTTCGGGAGAGCAAGGATACACGCGGCCGAAACGTCTCGCATTACCGGAAGGATATTAATTAAATGTCAATCCGATTCCGGGAACAAAGGGAGCAGAAAAGTGAACTCCGTCTATCGGCTGCACCTCGATCAAGTAGGCTCCCGTAGCTGCAGTGCACCGTCAGCGGTAATCCCGTTTCTTCTGGCCAACAATTATTTCGATGTTCAGGATTATAGTTTAGTAAATCGTTGTGATTTACCTCTAACTAAATGTGTCGAATGTACAGTAAAACTTCGATTATCCGTGCTAATTAGTGGAACATGATTGTTCGGATAGTACAACAATTATATACCGTGGCCGAAATAATGATAGGTTAGGTGGTTAGGTTAGGTTAGGTTGGGTTCTCTACAATTTGTTAACATAATGTGTTGTGTTTAATGCAGTATTTTTTATTTTACTTATTATTATCTATTCATTCTGATATAATTAACAACATACACAGCTCGATTGAATAACACAATGTCCATTAATATCAATTACAAATTTTCTATTACAAAACTTGAGATCTAGTTGCGAAATGAACATAGGTTAATTACGTATTTCACATAAACAATTTGAAAAAGATAGATAATAAAAACAATTCAATACGTAATTTGTATTTTCTTTTATTTCTATTATTATTTTACTTTGATAGCAATGTACATCTCGCAGGATATGCATCTTGCATGCAATCGAAACACAAAAAATCTCGACACCCTGAACACGTTACAAATGCTTGTTTATTGCACCTGGCACTTATTATCTTTCAGGGAAGACAGCTTGATTGGCGTTTAAATATATTTCTCGCAAGATATTAATTTAGAAGCAGTTATTGCAATGAAATTGTAACGGACTTAAAACAAAATACAAATTAAAAGAAAGTGAAAAAAACAAGTTTCATCGATGGGGCTCGAACCTGGGAAGTTTGCGTGTCAAAACTTGAGCAGCAAATCACGAAATATCAACAAGGTATGAATGTTCAATTGTTTATATCTTTAAAACTATTGAGTCTCCACACCTAATATTTGGCAGACATAATTAGGGATCCATATGCCATCGTCTCACAAAAAATTATCAAAATCGAAGTCGGCCACTTGATGGACGTTTAAAAATATTTCTCGCGTCGATATTAATTTAGAAACAGTTATTATAATGAAATTGCAACAGGCATAAAACAAAATACAAATTAAAAGGAAGTTAAAAAAACGTTTCATTGATGGTGTTCGAACCTGGGAAGTTTGCGTGTGAAAACTTGAGCAGCAAATCACGAAATATCCTCAAGGTATGAATGTTTAATTGTTTATATCTTCAAAACTATTCAGTATCTGCACCTAATATTTTGCAGACATAATTAGGGAATCATATACCATCGCCTCACAAAAAATTATCAAAATCGAAGTCGGTTACTTGATGGACGTTTAAAAATATTTCTCGCGACGATATTAATTTAGAAGCAGTTATTACAATGAAATTGCAACAGACATAAAACGAAATACAAATTAAAAGGAAGTTAAAAGAACACGTTTCATTGATGGGGTTCGAACCTGGGAAGTTTGCGTGTGAAAACTTGAGCAGTAATCACGAAATATCCACAAGTTATGAAGGTTTAATTGTTTATATCTTTAAACCTATTGAATCTCCACACCTAATATTTTGCAGACATAATTAGGGATCTATATACCATCGTCTCACAAAAAATTATCAAAATCGAAGTCGGACACTTGATGGACGTTTAAAAATATTTCTCGCGTCGATATTAATTTAGAAGCAGTTATTACAATGAAATTCTGACAGACTTAAAACAAAATACAAATTAAAAGGTAGTGAAAAAAAGCAAGTTTCATTATCGATGGGGCTCGAACCGGAGATGTTTGCGTTGAATCACGCAGCCTGCTTGCACGAAATATCAACAAAGTATGAAAGTTCAATTGTTTATATCTTTAAAACTATTGAGTATCTGCACCTAATATTTTGCAGACATAATTAGGGATCCATATACCATCGTCTCACAAAAAATGATCAAAATCGAAGTCGGACACTTAGGGTTTTCCCTTGTAACTTGAAGGTCTCTGCTCGGTCGTTTGCAGACTCAGAAGTCGGTCTTTGTGGCGGATAATTAGGGGGACTTTTGTGGGTTTGTTACCGAAAGCGACGCGCGACAGCTTCGTCGCGGACAAGCTCCCGCAGCAAATCGATTGCGCGTGAACGTCGCATTTGGTTATCGAAGTTGACATTAACATCAACGAACTGCTCGGCGAAGTAATATTTGTCAGAAGCAGTACGCGTTCATCGAGTTTTTACTTGTTGACAATGTGCATCTCGAGTGACGGGACATTTAAATATGGTTTTAATTTCGAGTCGGACCTTTGATCGATTCGATTACGCGCTATGTAATAATTCGACAGCAGGTTTCATGCATTTACAGTGGATGTACAGGATGTACAAAAAGAAATGGTCATCCGTCCTAGAGGTGTAGCTACACCTCTGGATCGGTGGACATTTGTAAGAGAAACCTGCTGCAAAATTGTTTATAACAATATAAATTGTTGTTAAAGTTTTGTTTTACATCAACGCCTTCTACTCGTCGAGAAGAGAAAAAGTTTGAAAGGAGCCGTATGTCGCAAACAAATAGTTATTGAGATGTAGCTGTTAAAGTTTTCGCAAAATTTGATTGTGTGGAATTATACGTATAGACAAAAGCCTACAACTACAGTCCACACGTCCGTATCGATGAGAGAGAACATGATCGTGTGCGTGCCATGAGACATACGTGTCTAGTAATGAATGTCCCTTTAAATTTCGCTTGTCTCGTGGCACGCACACGATCATGTTCTGTGTTATCGACACGGATGTGTGGACTGTAGTAGAAAGCTTGTGATAAACTTTTGAGAAGCAGCAGATGGTAGTTTCGAACCTGTAGGATCAACGGTTCAGAAGTTATGCTTGTTCAAAGTTGTGCATTTTTCAGTATTTTTGACAGATAAGCGCGCCGCCATCTTGGTTTGTAGTGACGATCGCGAGCCGCTGTAGATTTCTACCCGGAGAACGAGCAGATCGAAGTTTTGTAACTGTTGGATCAATGGTTCAGGAGTTATGGTTGCTTAAAGTTGAGCACTTTGCGGTGTTTTTGAAAGGTAAGGGCGCCACCATATTGGACCAGAACCGCTAGATGGCCGCACGGGCAGACAGTAATATCGCTAACATAGAAAAAATATCTCAGAAAATGATTCAGAAGAAATATCGTGGAAAATATTTACAAAAACCTAACCTAAATCTAATCCAGACCAGTTAAAACGCAACATTATGGCCATGTCTTCCAAAATGCAAACAACAATCGGAATAGCCGTTCTATATTATCAACATTAACGCGTGCCAGTGCTGCCATCTAGCGGTTCTGCTGGGTAAGCGAAGCGCGATAGTCACTACAAACCAATATGGCGGCGCCCTTACCAGTCAAAAACATTGAAAAATGCTCAACTTTAAGAGAGCATAACTCTTGAACCATTGATCCTACAGGATCGAAATTTCGATCTGCAGATTCCCCGAGTACAAATCTACTGGATTAAATACTAAATACATAATAATTTATAGGGGAAAGGCACAAATTTTGAGTCCGGCAAAGCAAAGAGCAGCCGAAACGAGTAGTTAGGTGTAATTTGAAACAGTAAAAACATTAGATCAATGGTCGATTGATCGGCAGGTAAATTGATGAGATTAGATGAATTAAAAATTGTTTTTATACAGGGTGTTTCACAAATTATGGTACAAATTGGGTCAGATAGATTCTATGGTTGGAATTAAGACGAAAAGTCAATGTAAATATCAGTTTAGTACGGGAACGAAAGGAAGGAAGAAATGATCGATTGATTCGGCAGGTAAATTGATGACATTAGATAAATTAAAGATTGTTTTTAGACAGGATGTTTCACAAATTATGGTACAAATTGGGTCAGACAGATTCTATGGTTGGAATTAAGACGAAAAGTCAATATAAATATCAGTTTAGCACAGGAACGAAGGAAAGAAAGAAATGGTCGATTGATTCAGCAGGTAAATTGATGAAATTAAATGAATTAAAAATTGTTTTTATACAGGATGTTTCACAAATTATGGTACAAATTGGGTCAGATAGATTCTATGGTTGGAATTCAGACGAAAAGTCAATATAAATATCAGTTTAGCACTGGAACGAAGGAAAGAAAGAAATGGTCGATTGATTTGGCAAGTAAATTGATGACATTAGATGAATTAAAAATTGTTTTTATACAGGGTGTTTCACAAATTATGGTACATATTGGGTCAAATAGATTCTATGGTTGGAATTAAGACGAAAAGTCAATATAAATATCAGTTTAGCACGGGAACGATAGAAAGAAAGAAATGGTCGAATGATTCGGCAGGTAAATTGCTCTGAGTAGGCTTTTTAAGCAACGATACAACGACGTCACAGTATACGTTGTTCTGTGTACCAAAAATCAGTTAATCTTTTTATACGAGGAAGTGTTGCATACTTTTTGTACACCTTTCGAGGAAGCTGCCATAAGAAGTAACAGTTGACATGAAAACGTGTGCGAGCATGGAAAATATTCGATTTTTCGCACGTAACATTCCTTCGCTTTCGCGGATACTAGATATTCACTAAATTCTAGCTGGGTAAAATTTCAGTGTCGGAGGCGTCTCCAATGACCCTCGAAGCCGAACTTACGGAAGTCATCCGAGAGTTAATTAAGTTCGGAAGAAGTTAGTCTACCGAGAATCTAACTATAATAGATCTATCGTATAAATCATCTGGAACGTGAAAGCGAGAATCGGGAATACAGTTTTCTGTTGCTCTCTATACAGGGTGTCTAAAAGGTAATGGTCATCCGTCCTAGGAACGAATCTACACCTCTGGATCGATGGACGTTTGTAAGAGAAACTTGCGGCAAAATTGTTTATACCAAAGAAAATGATTGTTAAAGTTTGCTTTTATATCAACATCTTCTAGTCATCGAGAAGAGAAAAAGTTTCAAAGGAACTGTTGAGAATAATTATGGTGAGGCAGTTGATATGAATGAGCGGTTGCTGTGAATACTAGAAATATTTGGAGGTTAGAAAATGTTCTTTTGTGAACGATGAATATTATTGGAAAAGTGCTCAACTTTAAGTAAGCATAACTTCTGAACCATTAATTCTACAGGATCGAAACTTCGACTTGCAGGTTCCCCGGTTACTAATCTACTGGATTACATACCAAATATATCATAATATATAGAAGAAAGGCAAAAATTTTGAGTCCGGTGAAGTAAAGAGCAGCCAAATTTGGATTATTCACATAAGAGTTAAAAGTGCCAGGACATTACTGTGGTTCATTGAGAATACTAGAAATATTTGGAGGAGAGAAAATGTTTTTTTGTAAACGATCAATATTATTGGAATAATGCTCAACTTTAGGTAAGCATAACTTCTGAACCATTGATCCTACGGGATCGAAACTTTGATCTGCAGGGTCTCGGGTACAAATTCTACTGGATTTCATACCAAATATATCATAATTAATAGGAGAGAGGGAAAAATTTTGAGTCCGGTGAAGTAAAGAGCAGCCGAAATTTTGATTATTCACATAAAAGTTAAAAGTGTAAAAACATTACTGTGGTTCATTAAGAATACTAGAAATATTTTGAGGAGAGAAAATGTTCTTATGTAAACGATGAATATTATTGGAAAAATGCTCAACTTTAAGTAAACATAACTTCTGAACCATTGATCCTACTTGATCGAAACTTTGATCTGCAGGGTCCCGGGTGCAAATTCTACTGGATTTCGTACCAAATATATCATAATTAATAGGAGAGAGGGAAAAATTTTGAGTCCGGTGAAGTAAAGAGCAGCAAAAATTTGGATTATTCACATGAGAGTTAAAAGTGCCCGAACATTACTGTGGTTCGCTGTGAATACTAGAAAAATTTGTAGGATAGAAAATGTTTTTTTGTGAGCGATGAATATTATTGGCTAGATCGCAGTCTAGCTTTTTCATTGGAAGAATGGAATCGATGATCGAGGAGGAGCCGGCTGATAAAAAGTCGAGCAGACACATGCATAGCGTGCCGTCCCGCGTTTCGTAATGGATAAAAGTTTTCGGGTAACTCGCCATGATTTTTCGATGTCTCGCAGCATTAGCGGAAATCCAAGGAAGCGGCAAGTTCGAGCGCGTCGCGTCGGTGGATGGAAAGTTTTACCGGTCACAAGAATGGCCGCAGGCAATATCGCGGCTTGTCTAGCTTTCGCAGCTTCGTCTCGATTCCGGGAAATATCGTAGCTCGTCGCACAAGATAGAAGGCGGGCATTCTTATGCTGCAGAGCAAGGGAAAAGTGGAGTATTGGACTTGAAAAGTGCTTCGTCAACTAGATGGAAATTCGTTACCCTGCTCACTTAGTTAGCCAACTACTGAAACGCTTAAAAGAGAGACTACGCCCTTGGAAATTCCGCGGGAAAGTTCGCGACCACGTTAGAATCTCAATCTCGCGGAAATCTCGAACGCTGTATCTTGTTTGTCTCGATAATTCACGTTTAACTCTAACCGCACTGCGACCGGTGTCAGATGACCGATTTCACATTGTTTATTTTTTAATTATTGAAATTATAAAGATGCTACATTAGAAATTATTCCATAAATTTCTCTTACGAGCACGTATATTATTATAAAAATTGTGAAGAATTTAAATAAATTCTGTCTTGTAATTTTTACGCCAGCGAAAGAGTTCAGACTATTTAAGATCGTCACTACAAACTAATATGGCCGTGACCTTACCTCTCAAGAACACTGCAAACTGGTCAACTTTAAACAAGCATAACTTCTAAACCATTGATCCTACAGAATCGAAAATTCGATCTGCAGTGTCACCGTGTACAAATTTACTGGATTGCATACCAAATACATAATAATTTCTTGGAGAAAGGCCCAAATTTTGAGTCCGGTGAAGTAAAATGCAGCCAATATGAATATTATGCCTTTCGTTTTACATGAAATAGAATTTCATTCGTTTGTATTCAATATTTAAACATTCAAATAAACGTAGTCGTACAAAAAATATCAATTTTTTTCTCTACTACAACATTTTTCGGGACATAGTCCTTCTAAATTACTTTAACTGTAAAGAAAATGGTACAGCAAGGGGTTAAGAAAGATAATAAATTTCGCAGATATTGCGACTGTTGTTTGAATTTTGGCACACATGGCCACGATGTTGCGTTTTAACTGGTCTCGGTTAGGTTTGAGTTAGATTTATTAAATACTTTCCACGATACTTCTTGTTAAACATTTTCAGAGATATTTTCTCTATGTTAGCGATATTACTAAGCGGCGCACGATCGTCACTACAAACCAATATGGCGGTGCCCTTACCTCTCAAGAACACTGAAAACTGGTCAACTTTAAACAAGTATAACTTCTAAACCATTGATCCTGCAGGATCGAAAATTCGATCTACAGTTCCACTGTGTACAAATCTACTGGATTGCATACCAAATACATAATAATTTCTTGCAGAAAGGCCCAAATTTTGAGTCCGGTGAAGTAAAAAGCAGCCAATATGAATGTTATGCCTTTCGTTTTAGATGAAATAAAATTTCATTCGTTTGTAATCAATATTTAAACCTCCAAAAAAATGTAGTCGTACAAAAAATATCAATTTTTTTTCTCTACTACAACATTTTTTGGGACATAGACCTTCTAAATTATTTGAACTGTAAAGAAAATGGTACAGCAAGGGGTTAAGAAAGATAATAAATTTCGCAGATATTGCGATTGTTGTTTGAATTTTGGCAGACATGGCCACGATGTTGCGTTTTAACTGGTCTCGGTTAGGTTTGGGTTAGATTTATTAATTATTTTCCACGATACTTCTTGTTAAACATTTTCTGAGATATTTTCTCTATGTTAGCGATATTACTAAGCGGCGAACGATCGTCACTACAAACCAATATGGCGGTGCCCTTACCTCTCAAGAACACTGAAAACTGGTCAACTTTAAACAAGCATAACTTCTAAACCATTGATCCTACAGAATCGAAAATTCTATCTGCAGTGTCACTGTGTACAAATCTACTGGATTACATACCAAATACATAATAATTTCTCGGAGAAAGGCCCAAATTTTGAGTCCGGTAAAGTAAAGAACAGTCAAATATTTTCTTATTTATTCTTCTCGGCTAAAAATCATAGAACAAAAGGGAAAATATCTTATTCATCGAAATTTATTGCTTGAATAAAATAATTGGGCTTTATTTCACCTTGAAATACCGAAATTACTTTCTTGCCAACCCAATATTTACACTTGCACCAGAGGATTGTTTTTGTGGATGAAGACGTTTTAATCAACGAAAAATGAAAATTGATAAGCTCTAAATGATGCGAGTACATATTGTTGTAATATTTTGGTCGAAATGGTATCGATAATGTTCGACTGTTTTCGAACGACGAGTAAAAATGAGAACGCATTCATTTCGAAAGTGAAGTGAACCGAACGCCGTGACCGACGTGGGGCAAAGAACTTTCTGTACGAGAATAATTTCGTCGGCGGCACCACAACTGGTCGAAATGAGACCCCTTTATCACATTTCATCAGAGCACAATAGCGACTGTTCACTTCTCAAAAGATTGCACGGGTCACATGTCAGGGAATTGAATGTGCTCGCTGAGTGGCGACTGCCGGTGGCTTATAATGTCGAGTTAGTGGGATTGTGGACTCCGAGGGGTTGAATAAACTCGATCAACTCCGAACGAGATATTAGAAGTTCGACAACAAGTCGCATTAAAAATGTTCGTCCCTTCAGCCGAAAATAAAAACGAACTTTGTTTTCTCCTTTTAAACTTTCGTTCCGCTATAGAGCCTCGCTTTTACTCCCTAACAATTCTATACGGCAGCTTATCGATTTCGAACTATTTCGCGAGATCGCACAGCAACGTATTTAAACTGTGAAGTATCCCTTTTTAATAGTTGTACATCGGAAAATGTCGCTCCATATACATGGTGGGGCAATCACTATGACCACTTTAAATATTACCGTTATTTGTAATAATATGAAAAAATTTTGTAAACACAACTTACACGGTATAGAAGGGGACATATTGTGACACAAACATTTTCTGCGTGGGTGGATGCATAGAGGAGATTTCAAGGTCACGTAGATTTTTTTAAATCGAAAGACCTACTTTCGGTATCATGAATCGATAGGGTATCGAATTCTGAGTAAAAATGTATTGACCTTCATATGTCCTAAATCTAATAGTTAACGAGATATTATCGAAAGAAGAATGAAAATTATTTCGATGATATCTCGTTAACTATTAGATTTAGGACATATGGAGGTCAATACATTTTTACTCAGAATTCGATAGCCTATTGATTCATAATACAGAAAATAGGTCTTTCCATTAAAAGAAATCAAGGTGACCTTGAAATCTCCTCTTTGCCTCCACCCACGCAAAAGATGTTTGTGTCACAATATAGCCCCCTCTATACCGTGTAAGTTTTGTATGTAACATTTTTTCATATTATTACAAATAACGGCAATTGATTGAAAAAATTGAAGGTCACTTCATATCTAACAAAATAGTACAAACACAGAAAAATCACATACGCCATTGTGTTCCGTGTAAAAAACGGTACTACTTTTTCCTCTTTCATTTTTTTCTAATATTTACTATTTACAAGAAAAACGCTGGCTAGTCCTAGCATGAACATCCTGTATAATTCATGCCAGACCAGAAAATTACTATAACTTTTTTATCAATTAAGATGCCTAATTCTTGAATCATCTATTACAACGTATCTTGTGAGAAATTGAATCGCTTGTAACGTTTTATCCATTTATTTTACGACAGAAGTGTGAAGAATGTGTAGACGCGTACATGAAAACGTAAAGAAAAATATAAAAATAATAATGAAAAATATAGTAAATTGATATTGACACAGAATGATATTGTAAATTTCGAATTTATGTCAAGCCAACATTGTACAAGGTGTGTAAAAAGTAATGGTCATGCGTCGTACATTTAGAACAAACGAAATTGAAAGGAAAATTCGTCGCCAGGAACGTAACAAGTGATCGTTTCCCTGCCCATTCAGATTAATTTGAAGTTGCAAAGTATGAAAGAAAACCTTATATCCTATACGTAAGAATATTGGCTGCTTTACTCTACCGGACTGAAAATTTGTGCCTTTCTCCTATAAATTATGACGTATTTGGTACGTAATCAAGTAGATTTGTAACCGGGGAACCTGCAAATCGAATTTTCGATCCGGTAGAATTAATGGTTTAGAAGTTATGGTCGCTTAAAGTTGAGCAATTTGCAGTGTTTTAGTGCCATATTGGTTTGAAGCGACTCAACTTTAAGCAACCATAACTCCTGAACCATTGATCCTACAGTTACAAAATTTCGATCTGCACGTTCTCCGGGTACAAATCTACAGCGGCTCGCGATCGTCACTACAAACCAATATGGCGGCGCACTTATCTGTCAGAAACACTGAAAAATGCACAACTTTAAGCCAGTATAACTCCTGAACCATTGATCCTACAGTTACAAAATTTCGATCTGCACGTTCTCCGGGTACAAATCTACAGCGGCTCGCGGTCGTCACTACAAACCAATATGGCTGCGCACTTATCTGTCAAAAACACTGAAAATTGCACAACTTTGAGCCAGTATAACTTTTGAACCATTGATCCTACAGAATCGAAACTTCGATATGCAGAGTCCCTGGTTACAAATCTACTGGATTGCATACCAAATACATCATAATTTATAGGAGAAACGCACAAATTTTGAGTCCGTTGAAGTAAAATTTTCCCAAAATTTTCTGCAATATTCGATGACGTTGAAGTTTATAGGTTGAAGCATAGTTTTTTATGCCTCAAATTTAAATTAATTTCCTGATCATCCAAGAACGTAGAAGTCGACAAAATTACCAATAATATTCCTAATTTACAATAAACATTTTCTGTCCACCCAATGTACAAAATGTATTTTTAAAATTTTCAATATAGGTTCTCATAAAAAAGTTCTGAACAACAGTTCCAAGTATTTTCTCTGTAGTTTCGACCAATATCAATTTTTTCAAAAATTTTTTTCACGTCTTGTGATAAACTAATTGTTTTAACTTCTCAAAAAATATCCAAGTCGTATGATCTGGTATTAAAACAGTTATCGTCTTATTATTAATTTGCTTCACGTGCTGTTTGTAGACAAACTTTAAGAATGTGGAATCATGTAAAATGTTATTTTCAATGGTAGTAGTCTTTGTAGATCTGAAATAACTAAAAATCGTACTAAATTCTGTGGAATTTTATTTTCTATCAGGTTTAGAACATTTTTTGAAGCAACAGATGCATAAAGATTTGCAGTTTAATTGTAACTATCAAAAATCATCGAGTAATTTTCTGCTGGTTTCATGAATCTATAAAATGTATGAACAGTTTTCTTGATACATGAACAAATTAAAAAACATGTTAAAATTATTTCGTAAATATTGCCAAAATTATATAACAGCTTTTCCGAATAGCTGACATAAATCTAAAGTCTGTACAAATAATTTATATATCGATGAAACATACTACAGTATTTTTCCATGCGATCAATAAAATTCTTATCATTTTCCAATTTTTCTATCCATTTAAAGAAGAGATAATTATGACGTAGGGTTTATTAAATAATTTACGATTATTCATGCTCAGTATATTGTAGAGATCGTATCTCTCAGAATAATTTAAATTAAAAATGTAGATTACAGACTTATGAGAAATATTTTCAGTTCGTATATTTATATTATGTCCACAATTTCACCGGATTTAATATACGATATTAAATGTTAAAAATGTTATACGATATCCGTTTTTGTAAATATAAATATGATAATATTAATTACTATATTCGAATACATTTTATGTAGAATTTTGTGTAGCCTGGTTTGTGTACATCGCCGCACATGTTTCGAATCATCTACTAACGTTATTAAATTTTTGTTTTCGGAATTGCATTTTACAAAAACGGAGAATATGTTGCATCTGAACGAGAAAAATCTCGTGGCACACCAAGCGTGGAAAACGGAGGGCAATTTCATTTTTTAGAAAGGAATACGAGGCAGATTTGCATATATTCTCATAGTTCTCAAATTTTTCTTCGTACGTTTTTCAAAATCTGGCACGCATCAAAAGTTACGCAACTCATACGCGTAACTAATATTTAAAATGCTACGATATTTAATATTTTAGATATTATTTTGATTGCTAAAATAGGAATATTTTATTGCGTGTTTCAGATTGTTAAAATAAGAATATTTTATTTCGTGTTTCAGATGATTAAAATAGGAATATTTTATTTCGTGTATCAGATTGTTAAAATAGGAATATTTTATTTCGTGTTTCTGATTGTTAAAATAGGAATATTTTATTTCGTGTTTCTGATTGTTAAAATAGGAATATTTTATTTCGTGTTTCAGATGATTAAAATAGGAATATTTTATTTCGTGTTGAAGATTATTAAAATAGGAATATTTTATTTCGTGTTTCAGATTGTTAAAATAGGAATATTTTATTTCGTGTTTCAGATGGTTAAAATAGGAATATTTTATTTCGTGTTTCAGATTGTTAAAATAGGAATATTTTATTTCGTGTTTCAGATTGTTAAAATAGGAATATTTTATTTCGTGTTTCAGATTGTTAAAATAGGAATATTTTATTTCGTGTTTCTGATTGTTAAAATAGAAATATTTTATTTCGTGTTTCAGATCGTTAAAATAGGAATATTTTATTTCGTGTTTCAGATTGTTAAAATAGGAATATTTTATTTCGTGTTTCTGATTGTTAAAATAGGAATATTTTATTTCGTATTTCTGATTGTTAAAATAGGAATATTTTATTTCGTGTTTCAGATGGTTAAAATAGGAATATTTTATTTCGTGTTTCAGATT
>CM052188.1:2820124-2833041 GCA_028455805.1 Lasioglossum figueresi | reverse complement strand
ACTGTGGATTCGTCTCGACAGAAGGAAGATTGCTTAATTCACTTACCTGAAACAAACAAAGTGAAAGAAAAATTAGGACGATTTCATTTGATGATACCATGGAATAGTGTATGTGGGGTCACTTCTGACCCACGCTGATGTTTTATTAATTCATATTGACGGTCGACCGAGCATACATTTGATTCGATTTCTTTTGCAAGAACTTATAATAACTTATTTGCAAAAAGTTGAATTCGATTTGCAAAACGGTAAATTGATTTGCTGAAGGATGAAATTGATTTGCAAAAGGATGAAATTGATTTGCGAAAGGGTGAAATTGATTTGCGAAAGGGCGAATTAATAATATTTAAAATGGAGAACCACAATTCTCACTTATTATCTTCATCAATGTATTTTCTTATGATTTCTTATTTATGCAAGTGTTGTAAAAGTTTTCTTGTTAATTGTACTCCACTTGGCGACTAATTGATTTTTCTTTGAAATGGATATACAGTGGCGCGCAACAATATTCGGTCGCTCTAAAAAGGACGATAACTTTTTAAATATTCTACTATACGATTTGAACTTTTTTGGAAAGTTAGAGCACTTAGTTTACTACAGGATGTGAAAAGAAATGTTTTCAAAAATTGCAATTGATCGGAATTGTAGAAAAAATACTAAAAGTTACATGTTCAACTTTTTTATGTGGGCCTATATTGAAAATTTAAAAAATACGTTTTGTAGATCCGTGTCAATTAAACATATTCTGAAAATGTCGTCAAAATCGGTCGACGTTGCAATGAGCTACAAACGTTTAAAGATGGTAAAAATGGTAGATTTTCACGATTTTCGGCCTCTCACTGCAATAAATCTAAGGATCTTACATATTTCAATGCGTGTCGTTTTTCCTGCATCAATCGATTTCGATGAAACATTCCAAATGCATATAATTCAAACAGATCTACAAAACGTATTTTAAGAATTTTTCAGATTTTAAACTTTTAGTATTTTTTCTACAACTCCAATCAATTGCAATTTCTGAAAAAATTTCTTTTCACATCCTGTAGCAAACTAATTCCTCTTGCTTTCCAAAACAGTTCAAGTCGCATAGTCTAATATTTAAAAATTTATCGTCTTTTTTAGCGCGGTCGAGTATTATTGCCACTGTAACCACAAAAATATATGTGAACTAAATGAAAAATGTTCCGTTGCGAGGGGAACATGTTCTGATGTATACGTTCGCGAGATCTCAAGATGAATTTAATTTTTTGTAGCTATAAAACCCTATATTTTTTGCCCTACACAGGAATGCACGAGTCGCTGTAAACATATTAACGTTCGCAGTTCGTTAATAACCGGATCGGTGGGCGCTGAAATATGCATGTAAAAAAGGAAGGAACTCGGTATCGCAAGGAGCCACGTTTGCACGCAATAATTACACGAGGCAGAAACCACGGGAGGAGGTACGGGCAAACGGGATTAAGCGGTCGAAAGAAAGTGGACCTGGTTATTAGTTTGTAAAAGCGCAATCAACCAGGGAAATATCAGCGTAATTATAAAGCAGGAAATCGATTCGCTCTGTCACGGTGGCTGGCTTCCAGCGCAATTTCTCAAAAGCCTCGTACGAGCTTTAAGTCCGTGCAATCCCACCAGGAAATATGGAGATATTCTTTCCTTTTCACCACTCAAACCATTTCCGTAAATAGAGTGGCGAGAACTCCGAGTGTTGCTCGAAAAACAACTTCCTGAACTCCTTAATGCGATATTCCCTCGTGTAACTTGTAATAAATTCGTTCCCAGTTCAATATTGCCTCACAAATACACGTAATACAATAGTACTTGCTCACGAGTTTGTTAGGGACGTTTCTGGAATTTGTTATTCTTTCATGACCGGACTGCTCGTGTGTTTTCGCTGGAAACTCGAAAAAGAATGCGAAGTACATGATCTGTTTATCTGTCGCGTGGAAACGTTAAAAATTTCGAAAAATATATTCTGTATGTTTACGTATAATATTTATAAATTTTATGTGATACTCTCTGAACGTTTTTATGCCTCAAATGCAAATTAATTTGCGGTCATCCAACACCATAGAAAGTTACAATGATTTCGCTTATGTCGACAAAAGTATTAACGAAGTTACTGTGAAATATTTTCATATTAAATAACATGTTATTGTTCAATTATCCGCGTTAGGGAAGATTCAAGACCGTCACGAATAAATTGTGTATTTTATGCATTTCTGTGAGATACCATAAGAATGAAACATTATTAGAATGGTTAAGAGAGAAAATACATTTTCGAACATTAAAAACATTAGAATTTAAAAATATTTTCACATTATTTTCAACTTGTTAAACACATTACGAAAAAGACTAAATTTCTCTTTCGCTCCAGTTCGTTGCAATTTAAACAGCAAGTACTCGTAAACAATTCATACAGTTTTTATTTCGCATACACATCCGCAAATTATTCGTTAATACGAGACAAATGGAATCTTAGTTTTCAATTATTTCTTAATAACAGACAAATTAAATCCTAGTTTCAAGTTATTTTCAATACAAGGCAGATGGAATCTTAGTTTTCAATGATTCTCGTATAACAGTCAGGTAACATCGTAGATTACAATTGTTCCTCCATGAAAAACGAGTGAAATCTTTGTTTTTAACAAGTAAAACTCTTTAATTATTTTCCAATGAAAGGACTGGAATAACATTAATGTTCAATTGCTCCTCAATAAAAGACAGATATACAAAACAGTGTATGGACAAAAGAGAAAATATATTTTCGAACATTAAAAACATTAGAAGAGTTTAAAAATATTTTCATATTATTTGCGACCTGTTAAACGCATTACGAAAGAGAATAAACTCCTATTTTACTCAATTTCATTGCAATTTAGACAGCAAGTTTACTCATAAACAACTCGGACAGTTTTTATTTAGCATAGAGATCCGCAGTTTAATTATGAATATTCGTTCAGAGACTTGTTGCCCTGAATTCTCGGAAGTTCGCGGATATAATAATATTCACGATCCGTAATTAGTGCAGTCATTTAACTTTCTACCGGCGTTGTTAACGAAACATTGTGATCATTCCCCTAACAATGCCTGAACCCCGAGAGTTGTAAGGTATCCCGAGGCGAGAACACCGAACCCGTGATTTCATTTTTTTCTTTCATTTCAGTGTGGTTAACTACGCACTAGTTAACAGAGAATATAGTATGGCACCGGTACCTTCTAAAGGGATTATTCTCTGCGAAAAAACCAGTCGAAAATGTGCGCCATTATTTTGTGTACGAAGGCTCCGCGGTTTGGTCGCGTTTCCTCGTATGGCTAGCGGTGCCTGACATTTACATGGTTTTTCTTCTACCAGCGAAATTCTATTAACCCGAGAACTTGACAATGCCCTGTCCACTAATCTCTCTGTCTTCATATTTATATAAAAATCCCACGCAACCATTCGTCACTGAGAATAATTCGAATTATTTGCGACAGTAATAATTTTATACCGTCATTTCGCAAGGTAAAATAAAAGTGCCCCCAAAACAAATTGATTTTTGGCCAGTCCATTCAAAAAGAAAACCCTTTGTGAAAAGCTTCATGTCGGTGCCTCTATTACAAAGGTAGTTATAGGGTGAGCACGGTTTAATGAATTATTTCTTCTGTTCTGCGCAACCAAAAATTACGAAAATATTCATGAACATTCTGCCTAATAGCACACAAGACAGTGAATTATTTCAGAATTTTTGGTTGCAGTATCGATTTTTAAAAAATAGGGAAACATAAAATTGTGACAGGATCCCCAACCTCGCTATCTGGGTTAGACTACGCATGAATTTTGCTCTGTTCCTTCTGTTCAGCTCAACAAAAAATTACAAAAAAATTCATACGCGTTCTGCCTAATAGCACACAGGACAGTGAATTATTTCAGAATTTTTGGTTGCGGAATCGATTTTTTAAAAAATACGGAAACATAAAATTGTGGTAGAATCCCCAACCTCACCATCTGGGTTAGACTACGATAAATTATGCTCTATTTCTTCCGTTGTGCCCAACAAAAAATTACGAAAATATTCACGAACATTCTACCTAATAGCACACACGACAGTGAATAATTTCGGAATTTTTGGTTGCAAAATCGATTTTTAAAATATTACGGAAGCATAAAATTGTGATAAAATCCCCAAACTCACTACCTGAGTTAGATTACGATAAATTATGCTCTATTTTTTCCGTTCTGATCCACAAAAAATTGCGAAAATATTCATAAACATTCTACCTAATAGCACACACGACAGTGAATTATTTCAAAATTTTTGGATGAAAAATCGATTTTTAAAAAAATACGGATACATAAAACTGATAAAATCCCCAACCTCACTATCTGGGTTAGACTACGATAAATTATGCTCTATTTTTTCCGTTCTGATCCACAAAAAATTGCGAAAATATTCATAAACATTCTACCTAATAGCACACACGACAGTGAATTATTTCAAAATTTTTGGTTGCAAAATCGATTTTTAAAAAATACGGAAACATAAAATTGTCATAGGATCCCCAACTTCACTATCTGAATACTCACTACTCTATATCTTCTGTTCAGTCCAACAAAAAAATACGACAATTTTCATGATCATTCTATCTAATAGTATACAAGGCAGTGAATTATTACAGAATATTTGGATGCAAAATCGATTTTTAAACGAGTCCGGAAGCATAAAATTGACGAATTTATATCGAAGTTTTCAGAGTATCATGTTTCTATTTTTGTTTCATATTTCGCATGGAAGTTATAGAGATACCAGTTACACAAAAATGCAGTAGTGAAATACCGTTGCCACCATTGTTTTCAATTTTTTGTGGAATTTTTAATATAGTGCGTCGTAGTTGAATGGAATGAAGTTCAATTTTTTCGTTATTTCTTTACTTTTCCGCACGTGTCTAATGTAATATTTAAATGAAAAATAATATACAAATAAAATATTTCACGTTGCAGTGTACGAAAGAAAACCTTGTCCCAATGTTTAAGATGTATGCCACGTAAATGGGAATCCGCAGAAAGATTTGCACTCCAGACAGAAAATTAGGATAATTTTCCAGGTCGGAACTTGCATCTAAAAGTCTGAACCGGAAGCCCTGCAATTCTAGTGCGGGTTGCACACTGGACAGTAAAATAATATTACGTTTCATTGTGTTTTTCCAGGGACAAAAAAAGGATTCTGCTTGCCGTTGGGTGACCACTTTCACCACTGACAATAACCTGGCTTGTCGGGGATTCTCCTTCTCCGACTTCATGTACCGTGAACGTGTACGTACAATATGGCTGCCGCTACGGTCTACTGCTTTCACTTCAGATACCCTGCACAGCATCTTCGTGAACATGATTCCAAGAGAAACGTGGCTATTTCGAGTCTACACTTTTCTACACTATTTACAATCAGCTTCGCGATTTTACAGAATAATAAAATCGAATTATTGCACGTTCTGCGTATACTCGACACGAAAGCATTCGATTACTTTCGTTGCAGAAGCCTCACTGTGTTAATCAAAAACAGAAATTTGATATTTCAAGCATAGAATTTAATACCAAACAGTAAATTGTTATATTGATTCTTTGTACGTGCTTTGTAATTTTATCTCAGATTTTCAAGTAATGTTATGTTAATTAATAGCCAGTGTTAATCTTTTCAGACCTAGGCACTTCTAAAGAAACATGATATGAAATATTATTACAGGTAACACGTTATTTTATTTTATAATTGTCTACGTCTGTGATTACTTTTGAAATAACATTACTTGAAATATTATCTTAGTTTAGAATTGCTTGAAATTATTATTTCGTACGACTCTTGATTTATTTGAATTAATGGCAGTTTTAAATAGAATATTATTTCCTATACATATTGTTTGTCAAAAGACAACCCTCAAAATAATATACAACACGTAGTTAAAATAATATAATTATTTCAATTAATTCTTCAAGCACTTCGACATTACATGGAATTCATTTAGTGTTAATATACTTTTCCTTTAAATATCTATTGTAATATTGATTCTTTGTACGTGCTTTGTAATTTTATCTCAGATTTTCAAGTAATGTTATGTTAATTAATAGCCAGTGTTAATCTTTTCAGAACTAGGCACTTCTAAAAAACATTATATGAAATATTATTTCACGTATCACGTTATTTTATTTTATAATATTTCTATGTCTGTATGATTACTTTCGAAATAACATTACTTGAAATATTATCTTAGTTTAGAATTGCTTGAAATTATTATTTCGTACGACTCGTATATTATTTCCTATACATATTGTTTGTCGAAAAAAATAATCCTCAAAATAATATGCAACACGTAGTTAAAATAATATAATTATTTCAAGTAATTCTTCAAGCACTTCGACATTACATGGAATTCATTTAGTGTTAATATACTTTTCCTTTAAATATCTCCAAACAAGAAATATATGACTGAGACCACTTTCATAATTAATGATACATATAACAATTTTATTGGAAATTAAAATAAAAAATAACTATTTGAAATAATTGATTTCGCACCGTTATTTGGAAATAAAAATAATAACGATTTATTTGAAATAATAGCAGTTTCAAATAGTATATTATCTCTCAAGTTTGTTATTCTTCAAGTGTTTCAAATGAAACAATCCTCGAAATAATGTGTAACAAAGAGTTGAAATGATTATTTCAACTAACATGTTAATATATTTTATGATTACTTGAAATAATTGTTTCAACTCTTTGTTGCAAATTATTTTGAGGATTGTTCAGCATTTGACAAACTTGAAATAAAGAAATAATATACTGTTTGAAATTGCCACTATCCCAAAGAAATCAGTATTATTTTTATTTCAATTATTTGAAACAGTAATTTCTTATTTTCATTTAAAATAAAATTATTATAATATCTGCTTGAATAATTACTTGAAATAATTATTTCAATTCTTGGTTGCATATCATTTTAAGGATTGTTTCATTTGACAAACGTGAAATAAAGAAATATCGAAAGAATGTACTACTTGAAATTTCTATTATTTCAAATAAATGACTATTACATTTGTCATCAAATAACGGTTCGAAATCAATTATTTGAAATAGTTGTTACATATTTTCATTTCAAATAAAATTATAATATGTGCTTGAATAATTACTTGAAATACGTATTTCAACTCTTTGTTGTATATTATTTGTATTATTTCTTTCACAAACTTTAAATAAGGAAATATCGAAAGAATGTACTATTTGAAATTTCTATTATTTCAAATAAATGACTATTACATTTGTTATCAAATAACGGTTCGAAATCAATTATTTGAAATAGTTGTTACATATTTTCATTTCAAATAAAATTATACTATGTGCTTGAATAATTACTTGAAATACTTATTTCAACTCTTTGTTGTATATTGTTTGCATTATTTCTTTCGCAAACTTTAAATAAGGAAATATCGAAAGAATGTGTTATTTGAAATTGCTATTATTTCAAATAAAAATCACTATTACATTGATTTCCAAAGAACATTATTGAGAATGAAGGTGCGAAATAACTTATTTCTTGTTTTCATTTCATATAAAATTTGTCAAGATAGAATGTTTCCTCGCTTCTCTCTTCGCGTTCATTGCATTGCAAGCGTCTTGGGATATCCGAAGGATTTAATTCCCTCAGAGCTGTTTTTTCAAAAGAGACGAACGTTGAAATTTTTAATATTAAATCTGTCCGCAGTTTTCGCTACCACTAGCGCACAGTTCAAACCCGCGAAGCTTTCGAAAGTCTTAATTAAATGAAGTTTTAAAAGACTTCCGGCAAACGGAGTTAAAAGTAAATTATGTATGGCAGGGAAAAGCTGCCGGTGTTTTTTTTAACTAACTAGCCCCACGTGTTTCTTCGGCGAAAACCACCGGCACGGTCGAAACTATTTACACTATACATTAAAACTGTTCGGTAGGGAAGACAAACACCGAAAGAGTTAGCAGAAATTTTTCTCTGTTCAAACGTATGAATTTGTTTATTGTGAAAAACATTTTTCAGCTGAAAACTTGTCAAGTTTTCCACAATCTCAAAAATGTCTCCAGATATTTTGTTGATCTTCACAAATAATAATCAATTTCCATAAATAAGCGTGATTGCAACAGCTGAGCAATCTAATTTTTTAATTTTTTTATCATACAGTATATGTACATTATCGATTTGTCAGACACAAAAATTGTTAAAAAATTGTGAGTACGTGTAGCTTCGAAAAATGACTTCCATGAGGCTGCAAAAAGCCCATAAAAAAATTTTTTTCTTATATTCAAAGACTTAGAATATACAGGGTGTTTCAGGCAACTTGCATACCTATATAACTTCCAAAGTATGCGTGGCACGAAAAAATTTTGTATACAGAAGTTGCATGGTCTGAAGGGGTACCTTAATTAGTGTATTTATTTTTTTTACAGGTGGAAGCGTTTCGGAGATTTGAAGGTCGACTTTGTTTTTTTAAATGAACTGCTATATTTTTTATACCAACATATGGAAGAATGTCGAATTCTGAGTAAAAAAGTATTGATCTTCGTTAGCCTTAAACGTAATAATTAACTAGTAATATCACTTTATTTCCTGAAAATTTTCTTCTTGTAATATCAAGTTAGAAATTCCTTATCACAGATTTCCGTTGGACAGCGGCATGTTTACGTGACGATGTTTATAAACACGACAACGTCTATCACGATGTTCTGCAGAAATCGGTGATAAGATTGAATTTCTAACTTGATATTACGCGAAGAAAATTTTCAGGATATAAAGTGAAATTACTCGTTAATTATTAGGTTTAGGGCTAATGAAGATCAATACTTTTTTACTTAGAATTCCACATTCTTCCATATTTCGGTAGAAAAAATATAGTATTCAATTTAAAATAACAAAGTCGACCTTCAAATCTCCGAAACCCTTCCAGCTATAAAAAAAATAAATACACTACGTAATGCACCCCTTCAGACCATGCAACTTCTGTATACAAAACTTTTTCGTGCAACGCATACTTTGGAAGTTATATAGGTGTGCACGTTGCGTGAACCACCCTGCACATTATAAAATAAATTGGGCACGCTTTAACAATTAATAACTTTTCTAAAATTGGACCGGACGACTTCAGTTTTTTATTTTTGAGGTGTTAAAAGCATTTTCTAGATAATGTGTAAAAGTTAATTAAAAATTACCATTTGCAAACGTCGCGATTTTAAACTCTTTTATCTACATATGTTTACAATGAAAGCTTAAAATATGCACACTTTAAAAATTATTAACTTTTTTTAAATTGGATCAGACGACTTCAGTTTTTTATTTTTGAGGTGTTAAAAGGATTTTCTAGATAATGTGTAAAAGTTAATTAAAAATTACCGTCGGCAAACGTCGCGATTTTAAACTCTTTTATCTACATATGTTTACAATGAAAGCTTAAAATATGCACACTTTAAAAATTAATAACTTTTTTAAAATTGGACCAGACGACTTCAGTTTTTTATTTTTGAGGTGTTAAAAGCATTTTCTAGATAATGTGTAAAAGTTAATTAAAAATTACCATTTGCAAACGTTGCGATTTTAAACTTTTTTTGTCTACATATGTTTATAATGAAAGCTTAAAATATGCACACTTTAGTAATTAATAACTTTTTTAAAATTGGACCGGACGACTTAATTTCTTTTTCGAGGTGTTAAAAGGATCAGTTTACCAGATACTGTGTAAGAAAATTAACTAAAAATTGCTATTAATGAAGGTATCATTGGTTTCACTTGAATATAATGAAAATTCAAAATATGCATTTTTTAGATCTAAGACTGTCATAGACATGCGCACAGTTGCATAAAATCGATTGGTTGCCATGAGCTATAAATAATAAAAGAATCCGTCTTTTGATGAATATTTTTCAAAAATATCATTACTATTTTTCGTATTTAATGTACGCTCAAATAATTCGCTCAACAATCCCACGCCCGATTTCGATAGAATATTTTCTGCCATTAGAAGAGGGTAAATTAAAATGTTTAAATCCTTTTAATCTTTGTGGTGTTTCTAATTGCATTCTAAAATATCATTACAATTTTTCGTATTTAATGTACGCTCAAATAATTCGTTCAACAGTCCCACGCACGATTTTGATCGAATATTTTCTGTCAGGAGAAGAGGGTAAATTAAAATGTTTAAATCCTTTAAATCTTTGTGGTGTTTCTAATTGCATTCTAAAATATCATTACTATTTTTCGTATTTAATGTACGCTCAAATAATTCGTTCAACAGTCCCACGCACGATTTTGATAGAATATTTTCTGCTAGGAGAAGAGGGTAAATTAAAATGTTTAAATCCTTTTAATCTTTGTGGTGTTTCTAATTGCATTCTAAAATGTTATTAGAATTTTTCTTATTTAATGTACGCTCAAATAATTCGTTCAACAGTCCCACGCACGGTTTTGATAGAATATTTTCTGCCAGGAGAAGAGGGTAAATTAAAATGTTTAAATCCTTTTAATCTTTGTGGTGTTTCTAATTGCATTCTAAAATATTATTAGAATTTTTCTTATTTAATGTACGCTCAAATAATTCGTTCAACAGTCCCACGCCCGATTTCGATAGAATATTTTCTGCCATTAGAAGAGGGTAAATTAAAATGTTTAAATCCTTTAAATCTTTGTGGTGTTTCTAATTGCATTCTAAAATATCATTACAATTTTTCGTATTTAATGTACGCTCAAATAATTCGTTCAACAGTCCCACGCACGATTTTGATCGAATATTTTCTGCCAGGAGAAGAGGGAAAATTAAAATGTTTAAATCCTTTTAATCTTTGTGGTGTTTCTAATTGCATTCTAAAATATCATTACAATTTTTCGTATTTAATGTACGCTCAAATAATTCGTTGCATAAATATTATTCAAATTTTCGACCCAGAAAGTGTAATGTCCCGTTCACAATAAGTGATGTTGCAACAACACGTACATCGCTTGAATTTGTGCAAGCGGCTTGAACAATTTTATCAGCGATTATGTTTTAAGACCGCATGATTACAACAGTCTGTGCAGCAATGGAGCATTGCGTGCAGCATGCGTTCATGGCATAAAAGTATTTATCTTCGGCCGATTAGCCGAAACGAACGCACGCACGTGATATCGCGAAGAAAGGGATTCTGCTCGAGTGCATAATTCGTCGACGTCGAAACACGTATACGGATGTAGGAAACGTGACAAGGAAAAAAGGAAAAAAGAAAGCTTGAAATATACGAGGCTGTATTGCGTCCGCGTAGGCGTGCAAACGAGGGAATAGTGTAACAAACTTCCCACCGTCACGGGAACCGTATTATCGTTATTGTTTCATTCGACCGCGCAGTCGGAAGGTGAAACGCGACGTTGAACGAGGTCGCTCCGCAGTTGGTCGTTGATATAAAACGTACAACGAAATGCGAGCGCTTTATTGCCACTTATCGCAGAAGAACATCGTCTTAAAAATTTAACGTCGCTCAACAGTTTGTTACAATTCATGTAGAACAATAACAAGATCGAATCAGATGGGATTTTTTATTGTGAATTATAAAATGATTATTTCAACTCTCAGCACAGTATTTCGAGGATCATTTCTTTTGACAAATTTGGGATAAAGAAATGTTGAAATAATATACTATTTCAAATAAATCAATATTAGTTTCATTTCCATGCAGCGGTGCGAAATTAATGATTTGAAATAGTTATTTCTCTTTTCTATTTAAAATGAAATTATTATAATACGTGTTTGAAGAATTATTTGAAATAATTTCTTCAACTCTTTGTTGGATATATTATTTTTATTATTTCTTTCGCAAACTTGAAATAAGGAAATATCGAAATAACATACTATTTGAAATTGCCACTAATTCAAATAAATCAATATTAGTTTTATTTCCAAACAACGGTGCGAAATTAATGATTTGAATAGTTATATCTCATTTATATTTTAAATAAAATTATTATAATACGTGCTTGAATAATTATTTGAAATAATTTCTTCAACTCTTTGTTGTATATTATTTTTATTACTTCTTTCGTAAACTTGAAATAAGGAAATATCGAAATAACATACTATTTGAAATTGCCACTATTTCAAATAAATCAACACTATTTTTATTTCCAAACAACGGTGCGAAATTAATGATTTGAAATAGTTATTTCTCATTTCTATTTAAAATAAAATTATTATAATATGTGCTTGAATGATTACTTGAAATAATTTCTTCAACTCTTTGTTGTATATTATTTTTATTATTTCTTTCGCAAACTTGCAGTAAGGAAATATCGAAATAACATACTATTTGAAATTGCCACTATTTCAAATAAATCAATATTAGTTTCTTTTCGAAACAACGGTGCGAAATCAAATATTTCAAATAGTTATTTCTTGTTTTCATTTCAAATAAAACTATTATATGTGCCTGTAAATATGAAAGTAATTATTTCTTGTTTCGAGATATTTAAAGGAAAAGTTTATCAACACTAAATGAATTCCATATAATATTGAAATAACAAGCACTATCTAACGGTTAATTTTTGACAATACCGTAAAAATTACATTGAGTTAATTTAGTTCAAAATAATACGATGTGAACTAACTGATAAACTAATTTTTTCAAAACTTTGACTCCGACCACTTTCATAATTATCCCCACACGTGTGCTTGAATAATTACTTGAAATAATTAAATCAACTCTTGTTTATTTATTTTGATGTGTATTATGATGATTCATTTCAACTCGTGTCAACTACACGTTGTTTCACAAAAATAACAGAACTTCTTTCGAATTCAATTAATCATGAAATAAAATCCATCAAATCATAAAAATGACAGAACTCCTTTGGAATTGAATTAATCATGAAATAAAATCCATCAAATAATAAAGATGACAGAACTTCTT
>CM052188.1:2807637-2820024 GCA_028455805.1 Lasioglossum figueresi | reverse complement strand
GTGCGATCCTCACTGTTTTATATTATTGATTAACTAAGTTTAATAAACAATTCATATGAAAGTGTTCTTACAATTTCAACAATTGTAAACGGAAAAATTAGGAGTAAGTTATTTTGAATAATACCAGAAATTTATTCATTTTTTTGATACTATCCACGTGAATTTATAAGCCGGCGAATGAACTTAGCGAGTTCCTACATGCCATAATTTCCGGTTACAAAGCCTCTAAGATAAAACTGAATATTTAAGATGAGACAGCGCATGGAATAAATTTAGATAAGTTATTATTAGTTACTTGGTGATTCAGTTTGCACCTTACACCATAATTTAATTCAGCTGTGGACGAAGAAATAATATTCAGTGTCACTAATTTACATGACAATCGTTCTCAGGTGGTTAGTTTTGTTATTTGGGATTTTTTTCAGAAAAACTATTGAACCTTTCACATTGCAAGATTGCATTTACGATCTTTTATAATTTATAATTCATGTAGCTTTGATTATTTTTACTTGTATAATACTTTTATAATTAATTTATAGTTTATAATTCATTAAGTTTTGATTTTTTTTACTTCTATAATACTTTTATGATTGATTTATAATTTATAATTCATGTAGCCTTGATTATTTTTACTTCTATAATACATTTATGATTGATTTATAATTTATAATTCATATTGCTTTGATTATTTTTACTTTTATGATACTTTTATGATTGATTTATAATTTATAATTCATGTAGCCTTGATTATTTTTACTTCTATAATACATTTATGATTGATTTATAATTTATAATTCATGTAGCTTTGATTATTTTTACTTCTATAATACTTTTATAATTAATTTATAATTTATAATTCGTGTAGCCTTGATTATTTTTACTTCTATAATACTTTTATAATTTATAATTTATAATTCATGTAGCTTTGACTATTTTCACTTCTATAACACTTTTATAATTTATAATTCATGTAGCTTTGATTATTTTTACTTATATAACACTTTTATAATTAATTTATAATTTATAATTCATGTAGCTTTGATTATATTTAATTCTATAACACTTTTATAATTTATAATTCATGTAGCTTTGATTATCTTTACTTCTATAACACTTTTATAATTTATAATTCATGTAGCTTTAATTATTTTTACTTCTATAACACTTTTATAATTTATAATTCATGTAGCTTTAATTATATTTACTTTTAAATATTTTTATAGTGTTTTGACAAACATAAAGAAAATCGATGGTTTGCTAATGAAAAACCAGTATAACCCCTCGATCAATAGCAATGAATAGTGTTGTTGATTTTCATTTCGTATAAATTTTCACAAATAATAAGTGTGCCAATGAAATCTCGAACGTTTATTAAAGTTTGTATTTTGCAAAGTGATTTTATAAAGAATAATGCAATGTGTAATTAGCAGAAATGTGCAGCCACATCGTCGGAAATGAAGAGTTCCAATTAACCGCTCGAAGGTTTCCCTGCATTGTGTTTTAAACGTTTACACATTCTATAAACAGGTAAAATCCGCAGTGTTCTGACAGCGACGGAAGTATCGCGTTTAAAGTCGAGTGTGGTGCTAAGGTCTGGTCGGTAAATGTCCGCGGCAGACACGAGAAGGGTAGGTGCGAATTTTCCCGCAGGGCATCCGTTTCTCTTTGAAGCTGCATTTCAGAAGGTTCCACGATTCGCCGTCTGATGGCGTGCAGGCTCAAATGCAACACTGCAGTCGCTTTACCACCAGAGGTGGCCATTATTTGGGGAAACAAATGTTTCAAATACTATCGAATATTTTAAATTTTATTTTGCTTAAAGAAAATAGCATTTTAAATAAGATATACAATTTCGAAAATAAAATATTTCTATTTGAACAATCTGAACCTGAATAATGAATCGAATTTGACAATTCGAACCATTAATACCAGTAATAATATAATATTTAAAATTGAAATTGAAAATAAAGACGAAATACAAATATTTTCAATATTCTTCAAATAAAATACTATTTTCAAAAATTACTGCCTCAAATAAATTATCTTATTTTCAAAAATTATTGCATCAAATAAAATATTTCATTTTCAAAGTTGTTCACATGAATTTGCTTTATGGGATGAAATAGGTATTTAATTTCTTGTTGAATATGTTTAATAGGTTGAAAATATAATATAGTCGCAGAGGTGGCCATTATTTGGCGAAGCCAATGTTTCAAATACTATCGAATATTTTAGATTTTATTTTGCTTAACGAAAATAGCATTTTAAATAAGATATACAATTTCGAAAATAAAATATTTCTATTTGAACAATCTGTACCTGAAAATCAAATATTTCTATTTCAACAATTCGATCCACAAAATAAAATATTTCTATTTGAACGATCTGAAACGCGATATAAAATATTTTACTTTTTGCATTGTTGTAATATCCTGAGAAACCGTATAAACATGCAGTGTATTTTACCGTTAAGAAACGATTTACACTCGTAAATGTATTGAATTCGAACCATTAATACCAGTAATAATATAATATTTAAAATTGAAATTGAAAATAAAGACGAAATACAAATATTTTCAATATTCTTCAAATAAAATACTATTTTCAAAAATTACTGCCTCAAATAAATTATCTTATTTTCAAAAATTATTGCATCAAATAAAATATTTTATTTTCAAAGTTGTTCACATGAATTTGCTTTATGGGGTGAAATAGGTATTTAATTTCTTGTTGAATATATTTAATAGGTTGAAAATATAATATAGTAGCAGAGGTGGCCATTATTTGGCGAAACAAATGTTTCAAATACTATCGAATATTTTTGATTTTATTTTGCTTAACGAAAATAGCATTTTAAATAAGATATACAATTTCGAAAATAAAATATTTCTATTTGGACAATCTGTACCTGAAAATCAAATATTTCTATTTCAACAATTCGATCCGCAAAATAAAATATTTCTATTTGAACGATCTGAAACGCGATATAAAATATTTTACTTTTTGCATTGTTGTAATATCCTGAGAAACCGTATAAACATGCAGTGTATTTTATCGTTAAGAACAAGTTGTCGTTAAGACAATAATATTTAAAATTGAAATTGTAAATAAAGACGAAATACAAATATTTTAATATTCTTCAAATAAAATACTATTTTCAGAAATTACGGCCTCCAATAAATTATCTTATTTTCAAATATTACTGCATCAAATAAAATATTTTATTTTCAAAGTTGTAAAATACTTTCGAACAAATAGGATTATTTACTATTTAAAATACTATTTTTCCATCAAACTCACCAATCCTTACCGCACAAAGGTCAGGACGAGTATTGTCAGCAAAATGTTTCAAATTTAAGTGAGCTAGATGTCCTACCATCTTCAAAAATTGACGATTGATAGTTTCGTGAATTTTTTAATAAGACGCGCAAAAAATATACAAGTTTAGTGGCCTGATTCAATTATTTTTGAAAAAATCGATAGTGTCTTCATGTATCCATTTTTTACAAAGAATTGAAGTGTTCCAATAATTACTTGAAATAAGTATCTCAACTCTTTGTTGCATATTATTTTGATTATTTCTTTTGCCAATTTGAAAGAAAGAAATATCGAAATAACATACTATTTGATATTGAATCTACTTCAAATATATCAATATTATTTTTATTTTCTAACAACGGTGTGAAATCAATTATTTGAAAAAGTTATTTTTTATTTTCATTTCCAGTAAAATGATTGCCTTTCTTGAATAATTAAGATAATTATTTCAACTCTTTATAGCATTTTATTTCGAGGGAGATCATGAAATTTAAAAATTTGTTTAAAATTTAGAGGATCTAGATGTCCTACCATCTTCAAAAATTGACGATTGATAGTTTCGTGAAATTTTTAAATGAAACTCGCAGAGAATATACAAGTTTAGTGGCCTGATTCAATTATTTTCGAAAAAATCAATAGTGTCATCATCAATCCATTTTTTACAAAGAATTGAAGTGTTCCAATAATTACTTGAAATAAGTATCTCAACTCTTTGTTGCATATTATTTTTATAATTTCTTTTGCAAACTTGAAAGAAAGAAATATCGTAATAACATATTTAACAAGCTATTTGAATTTGCCACTATTTCAAATACATCAATATTATTTTTATTTTCTAACAACGATGAGAATTCAATTATTTGAAATAGTTATTTCTTATTTTCATTTCCAATAAAATTATTGCATGTGCTTGAATAATTGAGATAATTATTTCAACTCTTTATTGCTTTTTATTTCGAGGAAGATCACGTAATTTAAGAATTTGATTAAAATTTATTGGAGCTTAGTCCTACCGTCTTGAAAAATTGACGATTGATAATTTCGTGAATTTTTTAATAAGGGAATCCAGTTTAGTAACCTGGTTCAATTATTTTTGGAAAAATCAATAGTTTCTGTATCTATCCATTTTCTACAAAGAATTGAATTCGCGATAAATCTTCGCGCAAACATTGTTTGCAAATCCAACTCGTCAGCGTATTATATAAACGTTTACATTACAGATACAACTGTCAGATAATTCGATGAAAAATCGACTTCTTGCGTAACGTGCAGAGAAACGAGAAAAAGTACAGATAATTTTCATAAACGTAACACGATACACATCTTTTTGATTTATGTAGTGGTACTCTCTCGCTTACTCTGATGTTTATTGATGACTGCTACAGAACGACAGTTCGTTTTAACAAATACCTATGTAGATTAATATTCGGCGAAAAAATGTTTGCGAAATACGTTGCACAATGTAGCGAAATCATTCATTCGAACACCCTGTTACTTAGCCAGGATTTGCAGAGAACGTGATAACGTATTTACAACAAACATAATTGAAACAAATGACTTTAATTTACTGGAACGTGCACAACAAAGCCGCACGGCAGCTTGGAATTTAATTCTTGACCTAAAACCACCGGTAAAAATGGAATTTCAGGCTGGTTTTCAGCAGAAGAATGCGGCATTTTTTGGAGCTTGCGTCGCATAACTTTCGTGACGTGACGTGACGCAAGAAGAGAGCCGTCTTTTTCATTGGCCCTCGCATTTCTTGCCTAAGTTAGAGGGCTACTTGAGAATTTCGTTGAAAAGGGTCGTCGTTGTGACTTTAGACGATCTCCCAAAGAAAATCAGAAATTGGCTCAACCATGCAACCTGCCGGAAAGTATTCGCAATTGTCTGCTCCTTTCCATTCTTATTGTACGGGGTCGTCGAGTTAAAAGTTATTGCATGGTTGTAGATGGAATTTTATATTATTATAATTACAGCACCTAGAAATCGCATCCAACCCTAAACAAATTCTAAACAAGAACAAGTGAAACTCGCTACACCTTCACGTACAAATTCTAGGAAAATATTAAGTTGTCCCAAAAGTTTCTCTCGGAATGTGTTCCTTTAATGTTGCTAAATTAATACAAACAATTCGATAATCTTTACATTCATGTTTTAGCACTTCCTAAAATGAATTTGCGTTATGGGGCGAAATAGATATTTAATTTCTCGTTGAATACGTTTAATAGGTTGAGAATATAATATAGTAGCAGAGGTGGGCATTATTTGGCGAAAGAAATATTTCAAATACTATCGAATATTTTAGATTTTATTTTGTACGATTTATTTTATTATATACGATTTCGAAAATATAATATTTCTATTTGAACAATCTGAACCTGAACATAAAATATTTCTATTTCAACAATTCGATCCACAAAATAAAATATTTCTATTTGAACAATCAGAATCTGAAAATAAAATATTTCTATTTCAACAATTCGATCCATAAAATAAAATATTTCTATTTGAACAATCAGAACCTGAAAATAAAATAGTTCTATTTCAACAATTTGATCCACAAAATAAAATATTTCTGTTTGAACAATCAGAACCTGAAAATAAAGTATTTCTATTTCAACAATTCGATTCACAAAATAAAATATTTCTATTTGAACAATTAGAACCTGAAAATAAAATATTTCTATTTCAACAATTTGATCCTCAAAATATAATATTTCTATTTGAACAATCAGAATCTGAAAATAAAATATTTCTATTTCAATAATTTGATCCACAAAATAAAATATTTCTATTTGAACAATCAGAACCTGGAAATAAAATATTTCTATTTCAACCATTTCATCCACAAAATAAAATATTTCTATTTGAACAATCGGAACCTGAAAATAAAATATTTCCATTTCAACAATTGGATCCTCAAAATATAATATTTCTATTTGAACAATCAGAATCTGAAATTAAAATATTTCTATTTCAACAATTCGATCCACAAAATAAAATATTTCTATTTGAACAATCTGAACTTGAAAATAAAATATTTCTATTTCAACAATTCGATCCACAAAATAAAATATTTCTGTTTGAACAATCTGAACCTGAAAATAAAATATTTCTATTTCAACAATTTGATCCACAAAATAAAATATTTCTGTTTGAACAATCTGAACCTGAAAATAAAATATTTCTATTTCAACAATTTGATCCACAAAATAAAATATTTCTATTTGAACAATCTGAAAAGCGAAATACAATATTTTACAGTGTATTTTATCGTTAAGAAACGATTTACACTCATAAATGTATTGAATTCGAACCTTTAATTTCAGCTGTAATATTTAAAATTGAAATTGAAAATAAAGACGAAATACAAATATTTTCAATATTCTTCAAATAAAATACTATTTTTAAAAATTACTGCCTCAAATAAATTGTCTTATTTTCAAAAATTACTGCATCAAATAAAATATTTTATTTTCAAAGTTGTTCACATACTTTAAAATAAACAGGATTATTTACTATTTACTATTTAAAATACTATTTTCCCCAGCAGTGTATAGTAGTATATTTAAATTCTTCAAATTTTTTTACTGTCAGAAATTAGACCTACCCATTTTTATTATAATTGCATAAAGTCCGCAGTCTACTAATTACATTAAATATAGCTCTCGAACTTTGTTGTAATTTATATTCGTGGAATTTATATTTGTGTTTAACTAAAAAATAAGACAATTAAATGAATAAAAGAAGATCCAAATGCACCAAACAAATACAATTCCTCAGATCATTTGAAACAACATTTTCCTTTGCAAAAATGGCGTACATGGCTTTGTTTAGGAGTTATTAACGAAAAGCATGATTGTGCCAACACGCGTCTAAGTCGCGCTCTGATTGGTCCGTGTTTTTCATTAATAACTCCTAAACCAAGCCACGGACGCCATTTTTGCAAAGGAAAGTGTTGCTTCAAATGATCCGAAGAACCTCCCATTTCGGGATGTCGAAGAAATTTTGAGAAACCCTGCAGAATAAGAAGAAAATTGTTTTAGTAATTTTGAACAAGTCGAATCGAATTCCTGTATTTTCATTCCGATTCGAAACAATTTTCCTTTGATTTAGTCGGACTACAAATATTTCTATAAATACAATAACGATTGTAGAAATTTTGACCAGATGCTCAGTATTTTCTTTGCTGGATTTTTGCAGTCATTTATTAAATAAATAATTCTTAATGGACTAATGACACTTGTCGAAATTCTCTAGATATGATGTGTATTCGTGTATTGTGCACAACACTTTATAGGTTAGGTTCGTTCGTCAAGGCTTGTTTCCCACTCTAGCCTTCCCCTTCCACGACGTCACAATGTCACGTGCTCTTCCGATACGTGCAGAGTGGGGCTTGAAATGTCGTTGGAAATGATCTGAGGAATTTCCGGATGTTGAAGGAATTTTGAGAAACCCTGTATATGTCTTTCCTGTAAACCATTGAACGGTGGTTCTTCTCATTTACGGGCACACAGGAAACGTAAACTGGATTATGTGGAACGATAACAATGGGGCAAAGGCGAACGCTTAAATGCGGGAAGCGTGCGCGTCAGAAGGAAAGAGCGGTAGCGGTTTCTTCGTGCTTACGTTCCATTCGACGATGGAAATGAAACGGCGGTTGAATTTCTCGGTGGAAATTCTCAGACAACGTCTCTCCCTTTGACAGCGTTGCATTCGGGCGACTTTATTTCGCTGCGCGGGATCGCGAGCCGAATTAAAACGCCTACGGTTTGTTGGCCCGCGGATCGGTCTAACAACTTCGGCCGACACGGCGCTCCCTCAATGGACCTCGAATAAACCTTTGGTTAAAAGACAACCTCCTGCAAACCCGCCCGAATTGGGAATGTTTCTTTCTGCAACGTAATCGCGCGGAAATTGGCCTGTGACGCGTCGCAGTTTATTTTACGAGAGACGAGGCAAACCGTTTTTTTTTTAAATCAAACCAGCGGGAATTTGTTCCGACTCGCAGACGACGTTCCTCAATTATTTCTGTGAACAAACGACGGGTAAAATCCTATTATTCAATTATTCTTTGATAAAAGACTGGTGGATGACTGAACTTCACTTTACGGGACCATGAATTTTGGACTTTTTTATGAAATCTCGTAGATTTTGTCGAAGGAATGCCAAAAGTCCAAATTTTAACGTTAGGAATTCATTGGTTCAAAAGTTGTACGTGTTTAAAGTTGAGCGATTTTAAGAGTTTTGCACAGGTAAGGCCGCTGCCATGTTGGTACGTTCTATGCTTGCAAATCTATGGCTCCGCACATTAGACGTCGTGTGACGCTCAGTAAAACGCTTAAAAGCGTTCATATTCAAACACGCATAACTTTTGAACCAGTGAACTCCTAACATTAATACTTGGATTTAAAAAATGTTTTTGTCAACATCTATAGAATGATATAAAAAGAATTTTTAAATTTATGGTCTCATAAGGTGAAGTTTCACCATGGTGCAATCTTAGATTTCAATTACTCTTGCGTGAAAGGCAGGAGAATCTTGGTTTCTAATTATTCTTCAATAAAAGGACACGAAGTATCTGAACTTTCAATTAATCTTCCACCAAAGACAGGTACAATCCTAGTCTTCAATTATATTTTAATACAAGACAGGTCGAATATTATTTCAATTATTGCTTAATAAAAGACTGGTGGATGGCTGAACTTCACCTTACGGGACCATGAATTTTGGACTCTTTTTTGTAAAATCTTGTAGATTTTGTACAAGGAATGCCGGAAGTCCAAGTTTTATCGTTAGGAATTCATTGGTTCAAAAGTTGTACGTGTGTAAAGTTCAGCGATTTCAAGTGTTTTGCACAGCTAAGGCCGCCGCCATGTTGGTACGTTCTACGCTTGCAAATGTACGGTTCCGCTCATTAGACGTTGTGTGACGCAGAGTACTTTCCAACATGGCGGCGCCCTTTCCATTGTAAAATGCTTAAAAGCGTTTATATTTAAACACGCATAACTTTTGAACCAGTGAACTCCTAACATTCGCACTTGGATTTTAAAAATTTTCTCGCCAAAGTCTATAGAATTATATAAAAGGAAGTCTAAAATTAATGGTCCCATAAGGTGAAGTTTCACCAAAATGGAATCTTAGATTTCAATTGTTCTTGCATGAAAGACAGGTAGAATCCTGGTTTCTAATTATTCTTCATTAAAAGGACACAAAGTATCTGAACTTTCAATTAATCTTCCACCAAAGAGGTAGAATCCTAGTTTTCAATTATTTTTTAAATACGAAACAGATAGAATCTTAGATTTCCATTATTCTCCAATAACAGGCAGCTAGAATCTC
Organism: Lasioglossum figueresi; assembly: GCA_028455805.1. Lineage (NCBI taxonomy): Eukaryota > Metazoa > Arthropoda > Insecta > Hymenoptera > Halictidae > Lasioglossum > Lasioglossum figueresi. The sequence goes on along the minus strand of CM052188.1, from coordinate 2,810,364 downwards.
AGATTACAATTGTTCCTCCATGAAAGACGAGTGAAATCTTTGTTTTCAATTATCTTTATGGTAGAAAACGAGTAGAGAATTCTTCAATTATTTTCCAATGAAAGGACAGATAGAACATTAACGTTCAATTATGCCTGAATAAAAGACAGATGGATTCCTAATTTGAAAGCAGACGCAAGAAACCAAAATTCTGCATTGCAGACACGAAAGCTGACGCATGCAGCAGAACGATATTAAAAGATTAAATAATTAATAAATACAGTATATAGTTTTATAGTAAATGTAATTGAACAAACGTATCTATGACAAACGAACGAACCCATTCTTTATAAACTTCCGAAACAACAATTACTACCTGTTACTGAATTTAATGGTAAAATCGATTTCGTTACCCGGAGCACTACATACATATTCGCGTCAAATGTTTTATTTAATAACAAACAATGGTTTCAGCGTTGTTCTACACAATTGTAACAATTTTATTCATTTCAGTTTCACGGAAACGGACTGCGCGTACAATTTTCGTGTTATTTTCGACATTGAATAAACGTTTCTCTGAAACAAAAGCTGTATTTTCAGTGCATACTTTTTTTCCAAACTAGGAAACTTACGGGATGAACCAAGCACGTCGTATTCGAAAAATTTTCAACGGTAACACGATTCCGATGTAACACAATGTCAATCGAATACGTGTCAAGTTATATAGCGGGACGAGAGTTTTACGCAATCCCTGCCTCAAACAGCCATTTCAACTTCCACAACAAGACTGTTCCCCGGGCTATCGGAAATGCTTGTCAGTCTACATCTCGGGACACATCTGTGCGATGTGCACACTGCATCAGGAACATCACGCTGACGTATTGCCTCCATCTTTCACGCGTTAAATGCTGCAGCTTTCGCCAAATATTATTTATCTGTAGACTGCGAATTTTATGCATTTAAGCCACGAATGAGTGAACGCAATTGGAAACACCACAAAGATTAAAAGGATTAATATATTTTAATGCACCCCCTCCCTCTGGCAGAAAATATTCAATCAAAATTTAAATTTTAAACTAAAATTTTATTTGAGCGTACATTGAATACGAAAAATAGTAATGATACTTTAGAATGCAATTAGAAACACCACAAAGATTAAAAGGATTAAAATATTTTAATGTACCCCCACCCCTGGCAGAAAATATTCTATCAAAATTTAAATTTTAAACTAAAATTTTATTTGAGCGTACATTAAATACGAAAAATTGTAATGATATTTTAGAATGCAATTAGAAACGCCACAAAGATTAAAAGGATTAAAATATTTTAATGTACCCCCTCCCTCTGGCAGAAAATATTCTATCAAAATTTAAATTCTAAACTAAAATTTTATTTGAGCGTACATTGAATACGAAAAATAGTAATGATATTTTAGAATGCAATTAGAAATACTACAACGAATAACAGGATTTAAATATTTTAATGTTTAATATTTTAATGATATTTTAGAAAAATATTCATCACAAGACGGATTCTTTAATTATTTATAGCTCATAGCAACCAATCGATTTTGATGCAACTTTGCGCATGTCTATGACACACTTAGATCTAAAAAATGCATATTTTGAATTTTCATTATATTCAAATGGAACAATGAAAAATCGTGACCTTTATCAATGATACCTTGATTAATAGCAATTTCTAGTTAATTGTTTTACACAGTATCTAGTAAAGTAATCCTTTTAACACCTAAAAAAGAACTGAAATTGTCAGGTCCAATTTTAAAAAAGTTATTAATTTTGAAAGTGTGCATATTGTAAGCTTTCGTTATAGACATATGTAGATAAAAAAGTTAAAAATCGCGTCGTTTGCCAACGGTAACTTTTAATTAATTTTTACACGTTATCTAGAAAATCCTTTTAACATCTCAAAAATAAAAAACTGAAGTCGTCCGGTCCAATTTTAGAAAAGTTATTAATTTTTAAAATGTGCATATTTTAAGCTTTCGTTATAGACATATGTAGATAAAAAAGTTAAAAATCGCGTCGTTTGCCAATTGTAACTTTTAATTAATTTGTACACATTGTCTAGAAAATCCTTTTAACATCTCAAAAATAAAAAACTGAAGTCGTCTGGTCCAATTTTAGAAAAGTTATTAATTTTTAAAGCGTGCATATTTTAAGCTTTCGTTATAGACATATGTAGATAAAAAAGTTAAAAATCGCGTCGTTTGCCAACGGTAACTTTTAATTAATTTTTACACGTTATCTAGAAAATCCTTTTAACATCTCAAAAATAAAAAACTGAAGTCGACCGGTCCAATTTTAGAAAAGTTATTAATTTTTAAAGCGTGCCCGCTTTATTTCATGCATGTACAGGGTGGTTCACGCAACTTGCAAACCTATATAACTTCCAAAGTATGCGTTGCACGAAAAAGTTTTCTATACAGAAGTTGCATGGTCTGAAGGGATACATTACGTAGTGTATTTATTTTTTTAATAGCTGCAAGCGTTTCGGAGATTTGAAGGTCGACTTTGTTATTTTAAATTGAATACTATATTTTTTCTACCAAAATATGGAAGAACGTGGAATTCTAAGTAAAAAAGTATTGATCTTCATTAGCCCTAAACCTAATAATTAACGAGTAATTTCACTTTGTTGCAGGTGCCACGCCCCCAAACTAGAAAACGGAAACATTTGCCAAATTTGGAGAACGAATTTTTGCGCGAATAGAATCGGTGTACCTTT
>CM052188.1:2781973-2802702 GCA_028455805.1 Lasioglossum figueresi | reverse complement strand
AACCTTAATTTAATTCAAAGAACTGCTTAGCGAAGCCTTGATTTTTTCCAGGAATAAATCATTCTTGACCTAAAGGGTTAAATAAAAATTATTTTGATATGTTCATTAGAATCTGTAACACTTTATCCGATAAATCTTCACGGTTTCCAAATACTTCGAACGCCTGCCAAAAGCAAGGCGAAGTACTGGGATAATAGATTGGTTCATTAGTTGGTAATGCAGCTTGTTAATTAATTTCGTGTAAAAGAAATGCATTCTTTCTGTGCTTCGTTAATGCAAACAGTGTCAGACGGAGTGGCGAACTGAACAGCCTCGCACACATTCGCGTGTTTCTTCCTCGATGCAAAAGGAAAACTAATTTTTCCTTAAACGTAGGTCGGAGGCATTGTTTACAATGTAATCAAGTTTCGAGGTAAGGGTTCCTTTTATTCCATGCTCATTAGAGATTCTGTTACTGCTGGAGCTGTCGCCACCTACGAACATCATTTATTTTTCAATCCTATGTACACACGCAGCCTTCTGTAAACCGGAGTAATTGTCGTGGTAAAAACAATGAATCCGAATTATTCAGACTGGAACCTCTCTCGGCAAGATTTCGAATTAAAAACCTCTCGCGACAATGGATTCCGTTTTTAATCCTCGCATAATTATAGTTTAGCGTTTCTCAGGAATGCGGCTCTCGAGAATGTTTGATCAATTTTTTCGATTTCTTACAGAAAAAGTCATAAATGTCTTTCAACTTTTGTTCGTTTATAAAAATGTTTGTGGTATAAAAATAACAAGATTAAATGTGTTTATATTTTGTGCGATTTTTAAATAAATTCACATGGAAACAACTTTACAATTTGAATAATTGTCAAACAGAAAATAGTTTGAGGGATTATTCAGCTTTATTTCTTTGTTCTAAAAAGTTACGGTAAACTTTACTCTACCGGACTCAAAATTTGTGCCTTTCTCCTATAAATTATTATGTATTTGGTATGTAATCTAGTAGATTTGTATCCGGAGAAACTGCAGATCGATGTTTCGATTTTGTAGGATCAATGGTTCAGGAGTTATGCTTGCTTAAAGTTGAGCATTTCTCAGTGTTTTTGACAGATAAGGGCTCCGCCATATTGGTTTGTAGTGACAGAAATGAATGAAAATATCTTAGAAAATGTTTGAGAAGAAATATCGTGGAAAATATTTACAGAAACCTAACCTTACCTTGCTTGTCAAAACCACTGAAAAATGCTCAACTTAAATCAACCATAACTCCTGATCCATTGATCCTACAGGATCGAAACTTCGATCCGCAGATTCCCCAGGTACAAATCAATTGGATTGCATACCAATTACATAATAATTTACAGGAGAAAAGCAAAAATTTGGAGTCCGGTAGAGTAAAGAGTAGCCAAAAGTTACTTTAAACGACCATGCGAATGTATACATTATTCGAATGAATAATATAAATATTTGTTAGTGCCCTGTAAATCTAGAATTAATTTGAAGAACGTTAAATTCCCAATGGAAAGTATCTTTGACGTTCACCGATGATAAATAAATCAAATAGAGTCGAAAATCGTCGAATATATAAATCGAGTATGTGATTTCGTTGCATTAATTATGTCATAGTGAACAGTGGCATAAAAAAAAATAGTAAACACTGCGGTAAATGTCTGGATCTCCATTTCGTTTTCTACTTGATGCGGAAACAGGGAATCCAATGATTAGGAGAAAGTTATTGTAGAACGAAGTTCGATACGGCCGAGAGTAGTGCGACCCAAAGGATTAATAAAGACGGCTTATTTATTTGTTCGCAAGTTATGGGCTGCGGAATTTTTATTTACGAGGCCATTCGAAAAAGTACACTGTCTGGAACGGCAATTGGCATACGAGACGTATTGAAGTATCGAATTTAATACAGTTTGCTGGAGATAAGAAATATGGGATTTTCGATCGAATGTAATATTCCCGGATGGAACGACGGGAGACATATTGAGCATATGCCGCACGGGGGAGTTTACATTGGAATGGGGGAGACGTGTGTAACTTATAAGTTAAGATGTAACTCGTAAGTGGAGCATTATTTTTGCACTCGTCCGCAATTGTTAGCCAATTTCATCGGGGAACGTATAGACAGTATTCGTTAAATAAACTAAATTTTGTTGTAATCTGCACAGTACAAGACAGTCATGAATTGCTGTAATAAACCTTTTATAATTTCTATTTTTGTATTATTAGTAGACAGTAAAAAATAAAACTTCTTTACCTGAATTAGAACAAACTGGGACAAAATAGAAATTTATTTTCTTTCGTAATATGTTTAGTAGGTTGAAAATAATGCAACAGTATTTTTAAACTTTTCTAATGTTTCTGCTGTTTTAGATTACACCTACTCATTTTCGTCAGAAATGCATCAAATCCGCTGTCTAATTATTAGGTGTGTGAAAAATAAAAATTGTTTAACAGAATTGCAACAAACTGGAACAAAATAGAAATTTATTTTTTTTCGTAATATGTTTAGTAGGTTGAAAATAATCCAACAGTATTAAACTTTTTTAATGTTCCTACTGTTTTAAATTACACCTACTCATTTTCGTTAGAAATGCATCAAATCCGCTGTCTAATTATTAGGTGTGTGAAAAATAAAAATTGTTTAACTGAATTGCAACAAACTGGAACAAAATAGAAATTTATTTTCTTTCGTAATATGTTTAGTAGATTGAAAATAATGCAACAGTATTTTTAAACTTTGCTAATGTTTCTGCTGTTTTAAATTACACCTACTTATTTTCGTCAGAAATGCATAAAATCTGCTGTCTAATTATTAGGTTTGTGCAAAATAAACACATTCTTACCTGAATTGCAACAAACTGGAACAAAATAGAAATTTATTTTTTTTCGTAATATGTTTAGTAGATTGAAAATAATAGAACAGTATTTTTAAACTTTGCTAATGTTTCTGCTGTTTTAAATTACACCTACTTATTTTCGTCAGAAATGCATAAAATCTGCTGTCTAATTATTAGGTTTGTGCAAAATAAACACATTCTTACCTGAATTGCAACAAACTGGAACAAAATAGAAATTTATTTTTTTTCGTAATATGTTTAGTAGATTGAAAATAATAGAACAGTATTTTTAAACATTTTTAATGTTCCTACTGTTTTAAATTACACCTACTTATTTTCGTTAGAAATGCATGAAATCCGCTGTCGAAGTATTAGGTGTGTGCAAAATAAACATTTTTTACCTGAATTGCAACAAACTGAAGTGAAATAGGAATTGATATTCTTTTTTGACATTTTTAATATGTAGAAAATAATATAAACTTATTTTTTAAATTTTCTAATAATTGTGCTGTTTTAAATACCACCATTTTTGTCGCAAGTGTATAAAATTTAATAATTTAACACGTTTAAAATTAAAAAGATTCAAGATTAGAAAGTTTGATAATCTCCAGGTCCAGTATTTTATTGTGTTCGTTGAATTTGATACCTGTCGTTGCTATTTTTACCATTTCTGTTTTCTGAAATAGAAATTTATTTTCTTTCTTGACATGTTTAATATGTTGATAAATAATATTACTGTATTTTTTAAATCTTCCATCGTTTCTACTGTTTTAAATTACACATACTCATTTTTGTCAAAAATGCATATAATTTATTAATACGACACGTTAAAAATAAAAAATGTTCGAGATTAGAAAGTTTAAAAATCTGCCTTTTCAGTATTTCATTGTGTTCGTTGAATTTGATACCTGTCATTGCTATTTTTACGATTTCTGTTTTCTAAAATAGAAATTTATTTTCTTTCTTGATATATTTAATATGTTGATAAATAATATAACTGTATTTTTTAAATCTTCTAACAATTCTACTGTTTTAAATTACACCTACTCATTTTTGTCATAAATGCATATAATTTAATAACGGGACACGTTAAAAATCAAAAACATTCGAGTTTAGAAAGTTTAAAAATCTGCCCTTTCAGTATTTTATTGTGTTCGTTGAATTTGATACCTGTCATTGCTATTTTTACGATTTCTGTTTTCTAAAATAGAAATTTATTTTCTTTCTTGATATATTTAGTATGTTGATAAATAATATAACTGTATTTTTTAAATCTTCTAACAATTCTACTGTTTTAAATTACACCTACTCATTTTTGTCATAAATGCATAAAAGTTTAATAATGGGACACGTTAAAAATCAAAAAGATACGAGATCAGAAAGTTTGATGATCTGCAGTTCCAGTATTTCATTGTGTTCGTCGAATTTGATACCTGTCATTGCTATTTTTACGATTTCTGTTTTCTAAAATAGAAATTTATTTTCTTTCTTGATATATTTAATATGTTGATAAATAATATAACTGTATTTTTTAAATCCTCTAGCGTTTCTACTGTTTTAAATTACACCTACTCATTTTTGTCATAAATGCATAAAAGTTTAATAATGGGACACGTTAAAAATCAAAATGATTCGAGATTAGAAATTTTTAAAATCAGCACTTTCTGTATTTTATTGTGTTTGTTGAATTTGATACCTGTCATTGCTATTTTTATGATTTCTGTTTTCTTAAAATAGAAATTTATTTTCTTTCTTGATATATTTAGTATGTTGATAAATAATATAACTGTATTTTTTAAATCTTCTAACGTTTCTACAGTTTTAAATTACAGTTTTTCATTTTTGCCATAAATGCATAAAATCTAATATTGGGAAACGTTATTTCAAAAAGATTCGAGATCAGAAAGTTTGATAATCTGCAGGTCCAGTATTTCATTGTGTTCGTCGAATTTGATACCTTCCATTGCTGTTTTCATGATTTCTGTTTTTCGTTTACGTTGCAATCGAAAACTGTGGCAGTTCGTCACTGCAGATTTGCCGGCAACATTTTTATCTTGCTCGGACAAGTACCATATATACTGTGAAGTTTGGAAAACGCTTTTTTGTATCTCTTGCGTTCCAGTGTTCTCGGTTTCATCCCGGAGCCAAACTAACGAACAAACTAACAGTTGGACGCGTGCACAGAGTGGACAATTTCTCTGTCCAAAACTCTCGAAACGAACCGCATTATTTACAAACTCGGCACTTTTTCTCGCGATTATTATACCAGTTTACTTTCCCCCGGATTAAAGAAAGGGAAATGAAACAATTGTATGTGCTCGACGGGGAAAAAGATGTTCGAATCGTTTAGCAAGAACAATTACAGATCATTTTAGATGAGATTCGATCAATTCATATACAGTGTGTCAACAAGATATTCATCTCTCGAAAGAAATATCAACAACTCAAGCTTACCTCACTGTCAAAATCATGTCAAAGTCATAGTAAAATCTAATATATAAATATTATATTCAACAAATTTCTTTCTTGAATTTTTTCTATTCTGTAGCAGACTAAAAACTAATTAATTTTGTCCCAAACATTTTTCTATCTGACTTGCTGAGTTACATGGAACACCCTGTATAAAACGCAATGGTTCGATAAATTTTTTAATGAAATTTCATCGTATACAATCGATAATAACACATTGCATAAATAGACAGCGGATTTTTGTGCAAGATAAAAATTGTCTGGATTAATTTTACGATACAGAATCTCCTTAAATATTTATTTACATCGTTATCAACATTAACGAATTGAAAATAGTACAACACACGCACACAGCATCTTGAAATTCTTCAAACGTTTTCACATTTTTTCTTAACCTAGAACAAACAAATAATTTCTATCGAATCCACATTAAAATGCCTGGAGAATCACGTAGGGGTTACTCGATACATAAAAAACGTTTTATTTTATGAACAGTCTTTCACGAAACTTCTTCGCAAAATTTACAACAGTCACTTCAAATGACTGCCATTTCTGAATGAATCAATATTTAAAAAAAAAACTCCTACGTACCTCTCTAGGCATTTTCATTTAGATTCGAAAGAAATTCTGTTTTTGTTCTAGGTCAAAATATGTGGACGCTAGATGTCAAGGCCCCGGAGTACCTTCACTTAAAAACGTATTAAATTCCGCCATTTTGGACGGAGAAAGTTCAAAGAAATTTTTTCAAGTGCCTCAAGGTATATGTTGTACATTTCAATGCGACTTTGTATTAAATTGTTTTTGTATACCGAAAAAATTGTTTAATTTGTTCATGCTTTTACACAACTTATAATAATTATTACAAGACTGAATTTATTGAGGTTTCTCGCAATTTCGTTAAAAATGTTGTTCGAAGAGATGTACTAAATAATTTCTAATATCTTCGTCATTTCAATAATTGAATACTGGAATGAAAAAAGACTGTTAATGGCAAAACGGAAATTCCGAGGAAAATCCATGTAAACCTGTAAGTAATTCTCATATTAAAATCCATGTAAAACTTGTAAGATCGTTTTGTAACCAACTGAAAATTTGTATCGAATCGTCAGGAAATTTTGAGTCTTATTTCATTGCATTGGTGTAAATGGTAATTAAAGATTACAAGTTTCCAGCTTAATTTTATTGTTTTATTCAATTAAAATATTTGAAAAAATAAAATATGTGCGTATACTATTTGAATAAATGTTGGAAAAAAGAGATTGAGAAATTGTGAGATGATTATGAACAGTTTTGGAAGCCAAATTAGAAAACAATAGCATCACTTAAATTTGAAAAATTAGTAAATGTAGGATATTTTAGTCAGATTTGATTAACATGTTCTCTATATTAGAAAAAAAATAGTAAGTACAGTAAAGTTGCGTTATTTCTCAGCGACTGCCTACTCAGAATTTGTCAAGTGCTTACCCCCTCCACTGAGGGGCAACGCCGCAGGGGCCAAGAAGCTCGATCGGTATATGGACGCGAAAAACTACTAATTCAATTACAAAACTTCTTTATTTTTCATTATTTTATTATGAGACTTTCACCAACTTATTTGTGGCATTTTTCTTATTAAAATGACACTGAACACGATATAATTTCAACGGTATTTAGTGGTTTAATTAACGATGAAAGTTCCGAGCGGTGGAAACTCTGATCCGTGTTTACATGCTGTCCTTTTCTACGTTCGGCTTCTTTTGTATTTTCAACGCGATCGGTACGGTAGACTCGTTCATAAGAAAATAGTGTCTCTAGACGAAATTTCTCCGTGCAGAAAACAGCTGTTCGCAAAATACTATTTTCCACAGCGTTGAATTCGAACCATTAATTTCAACAATAATATTTAAAATTGAAATTAATAATAAAGAGGAAATACAAATATTTTCAATTTTCTTCGAATAAAATACTATTTTCAAAAATCACTGCCACAAATAAAATATCTTATTTCCAAAGTTGTACACATACTTTAAAATAAATAGGTTTACTTACTATTTGCTATTTAAAGTACTATTTTCCCCAGCACTGATGTAGTGTTAGCACGGTAAAAATTTCTTGTCGTTCCGCCGTTTGGGAATTTAGTGAACCGTGGATGGCGTGGACGCACGTTTTTCCCGTTGTTCCGCCTTCGAGCACCCGAAAATTCATCCTAACGATACTTCGCTGCTACGTCCTGGGAAACTCCATACTCGGGCACGTTGCTCGGAAAGTGGAAGTGTGTAGGCTCCTCGTATGTATCTGTCCGTTGTACGCGCGGCCCATTTTGTAATACCATCACGTCGATGCAGTAAAACAAAGTGGGGCTACGTATAGGGGATGTTCGGGATCTAGTAAAACTGATGCCCGCCGAGTACGCGAACTTCGGTGAAAAACGAGATGTTCTTGAAACTTGCGGCCAACGATTTTAGGGATCCAGTTTGCAGCCTGCTATACTGTTGTTCCGCGAATAATATTACCGTGGATTTACGACGTTCCCCGTGTTTCCGAACAGTTCTTAATGGAAGTCCGATCGCTCGGATTCTACGTCAGACCTGAACAACCTCTTTCGTCTTCAACCGCGGACTGCTTTATTTAGCAATTTTTTCAAACATACTTCTCACCCTCATTTCACGAACTGAATCTGTTTCTCGGTGTCAAATTGACACGGTGATAAGAGATCGATGAAATAACAAGGTAAACAGTTATTTTTCCCATGTTTTTTTTATCGAAATTGATGAATTTTTATGCAAATTGCGGATTTTTATGCAAAATAGAAATTGTCTGCATCGATTTCGAGAAAGAGAGATAGGATATGAAAGTCCAGGATTTAGCACGATTTTTATTCATCACAGAACTATGAAGACAACTGCCACTGAAAATAAGATTTGCATTAGATTTGCAATTTCTTAAAATTTATCTGCAAAAATTTAAAATTGCATAAACATCCGTAGTCTAGAAATAACTTTTTCATCCCTTATTTCAAGAACTCAATCTGTCCCTCGGTGTCGAATTGACACTGTGGTAGAATATCGATGATATAACAAGGAAAAAACAGTTATTGTTCGATATTTATTCATTGAAATTGATGAGTTAGGGCGGTAGACTCGATTCAAGGATTGCAAGGATTCCATGGTGCAGGATTCGCGTTCTCATTTCTCGATAATACAAACATGGAGTCTTTCAGTAGTCGAAAACGATAGATAAAAGATCGATCTATTTCGCTATGACCCTCAAAAGTCCTATTTTTTCGTTTACGAAGTGTAATATGCATTATTCGGCAGCATTTAGCTATGAAAATAGCTACACGAGCAGTTGTATGCTTCCGAATAATGCAAATTACACCTCGTAAAAGAAACAATGGGACTTTTGAAAGCGATAGCGCGCTAGTTTGATCTTTTGGGTAAACTTTACTTCACCGGACTCAAAATTTCTGCCCTTCTCCTATAAATTATTATGTATTTGGTATGTAGTCCAGTAGATTTGCACCCGGGGCGACTGCAGATCGAAGTTTCGATCCTGTAGGATCAATGGTTCAGGAGTTATTCTTGTTGAAAGTTGAGCATTCTTCAGTGTTTTTGACTGGTAAGGATGCCGCCATATTGTGGTTTGAACTGCAAATTACGCATTGTAGACGAAAAAATAGGACTTTTGAGGGCGATAGCGCTCTAGAACGATCTTTTATCTAGCATTTTTGACTACTGAAAGACCCCGTTTTTGAGGACTTGACACTGATTCCCAAAAATGGCGACCGCAGCTTTGTTAAGGAGTTATTTATTAGGCGCGAAATAGATGCGCGTTTGGAGCAGTACGTACTATTCGTTAATAACTCATTAACAAAACCGAGGACGCCTCAGGGACCTCCCATTTCCGGATGTTGAAGGTATTTTGAGACACCCTGTAGTATTTCCAACAGTGTTTCGCAAATATCTCCCAAACCAAGGTCGTCCGGTGGTAACATATATAGAAAAAATTGTTCAGAATGATGTCCTTGATGACATATTACAAGGTCGTTGCTATCAGCAATGAATTAGTTATTGTAAATAATTATCTAATTAGGTATGACGAGTTCGTGTGCTGATAGAGCAATGAATCAGTTATTGTATAAATAAGTATCTAATCTTTTAGCAAGGGGTTAAAGTACATATATTAATTATTTCTGAAATCTGAGATTTATTCTTTGGAAAAATATAGTTTATTATAGTAAGCCCAACAGTCTTTCGCAAATATCTCGCAAACCAAGGTCGTCCGGTGGTAACATGTATAGAAAAAATTGTTCAGAATGATGTCCTTCATGACATATTTCAAGGTTGTTGCTATCAGCAATGAATTAGTTATTGCAGATAATTATCTAATTAGGTATGAGGAGTTCGTGTGCTGATAGAACAATGAATCAGTTATTGTAAATAATTGTCTAATCATTTAGCAAGGGGTTAAAGTGCAAATTTTAATTATTTCTGAATTCTGAAAATTGTTGTTTGGAAAAATGTAGTTTGTTATGATAATCACAACAGTGTTTCGCAAATATCTCGCAAACCAAGGTCGTCCGGTGGTAACATGTATAGAAAAATTTGTTCGGAATGATGTCCTTGATGACTTATTTCAAGGTCGTTGCTATCAGGAATGAATTAGTTATAGTAAATAATTATCTAATTAGGTATGACGAGTTCGGGTTCTGATAGAGCAATGAATCAGTTATTGTAAATAATTATCTAATTGTTTAGCAAGTGGTTAAAGTGCTAATTCTAGTTATTTCTGAATTCTGACATTTACTCTTTGTAAACATGTAGTTTATTATAGTAATCCCAATAGTGTTTTATAAATATCTCGCAAACCAAGGTCAACCTGGCGTAACATATTCAGAAAAAGTTGTTTAGAATAATGTCCTTGATGACATATTTCAAGGTCGTTGCTATCAGCAATGAATCCGCTATTGTAAATAATTATCTAATCGTTTAGCAAGGGGTTAAAGTGCTAATTCTAATTATTTCTGAATTCTGACATTTATTCTTTGTAAAAATGTAGTTTATTATAGTAATCCCAATAGTGTTTTACAAATATCTCGCAAACCAAGGTCAACCTGGCGTAACATATTCGGAAAAAGTTGTTTAGAATGACGTCCTTGATGTCATATTTCAAAGTCGTTGCTATCAGCAACGAATTTGTTATTCTAAATAATTATCTAATGATTTATCAAGGGGTTAAAGTGCAAATTTTAATTATTTCTGAATTCTAAAAATTATTCTTCGGAAAAATGTAGTTTGTTATGGTAATCCTAACAGTGTTTCACAAATATCTCGCAAACCAAGGTCAACCGAACGTAACATGTATGGAAAAAGTTGTTTAGAACGATGTCCTTTATGACATATTTCAAGGTCGTTGCTATCAGCAATGAATCCGCTATTGTAAATAATTATCTAATCGTTTAGCATGGGGTTGAAGTGCAAATTTTAATTATTTCTGAATTCTGGAAATTATTCTTTGGAAAAATGTAGTTTGTTATGGTAATCCCAACAGTGTTTCACAAATATCTCGCAAACCAAGGTCAACCTTTCGTAACATATTCAGAAAAAGTTGTTTAGAATGACGTCCTTGATGACATATTTCAAGGTCGTTGCTATCAGCAACGAATTTGTTATTCTAAATAATTATCTAATGATTTATCAAGGGGTTAAAGTGCAAACTTCAATTATTTTTGAATTCTAAAAATTATTTTCAGCGAAATGTAGTTTGTTATTGTAATCCCAATAGTGTTTGTTGACATATTTCACGGTAATTACTATCGTCGAGGATTCCGCTATTCCAAATAATTACCTAGTCGTTCATCAAGTGTCGTTTCATTGTTAAAATGGCGCCGGCAACAACACCGTTTATTGAATTCCTTCTAATTGTAATATTACACGAATGGAGAGAGGATCACTATGAGAGAACGTGTCTTCGGCAACGAATTCCGTTGTCTTGAATCGTTTCCGTGCAGAATAATGGCCGCAATCGAAGCTTTTATTAATTTGGCACGAGTCAGAGGCGAGTTCGATGGCCACCAGAAGCCAGATTACCGGAATGTCCTCAATTACTGTTTTGGCAGAACGTTTCTATGTAAATCCTCTCGTTTCGACGTGAACGCCGCTGTATTTCCTCCCCCTCCTCCTCCTCCTTCTCCGCCCGTTCGTTCCGTATATTTCAGATTGGCGCAGCGTTACACGCACACATACACGTCCGGCAAACCCCGTGATTTTTTTACTTGTTGCGATATTAATGAGAGGTCGATAGCGATTTGGCACCGGTTAAGCGTGCCGTTTCTACACGAGTCTCTCTGTGCCTCGATCGTAATTCAATAGGAATAAACTTTTTGCGGCTCGTTTGTATCGTCGTCCCGTAAATCGCTCGTTGTTCCGGACTCTTTCCACTTCCGTGTTTAACGTCGATTTTGACGCAGCCATCGGCTAGAATATCCACAGATTAATCAAACCCCCTTGAAATCCTTTCTTTTAGCGACGATTCTGTCCCGGACAAATCGCTTCCATGACATTTTTATCAATCGACGTGTGATAGCTTCGGACGGATGCAATTCAAATGAATTTGCTTCTCGTTAATAATATTTATGTAGAGGAGTTCGTGTGCAACCCGAACGAATTTATTTCTCGTTAATAACCACAGCTGATCTTTATGCAAAATAAAATGTTTATACATCAACTGCGTGGGAACGAAGCTGAATAAAATTTTATTTCTTAAGTAACTAATTGTAATCGGTCGAAAATATCGTTTTGATAGTTAAACATTTTTTAATGATCTTACTGGTTTCAGTTTCACGTACAAAATGTTTTGATTAAAATAAAAAATGAATGGTCGAAACCTTGCGCCGAAAAAATTAACAATTTTATTAGCAACAAATACGGTCAATGGAAATCTATAAGCAGAATAAAATGTTTATACATCAATTGCGTGGAAACGAAGCTGAATAAAAATTTTTTCTTGTATAACTAATTGTAATCGATCGAAAATAACGTTTTGATAGTTAAACATTTTTTAACGTTGTTACTGATTTCAGTTTCACGTACAAAATTGTTTTGAATAAAATAGAAAACAAATGATCGAACCCTTGCGCCGAAAGCATTAACAATTTTATTAGCAACAAATACGGTCGATAGAAAGCTATAAGCAGAATAAAATGTTTATTCTTCAATTGCATGGAAACGAAGCTGAATAAAAATTTATTTCTTATGTAACTAATTGCAATCGGTCGAAATTATCGTCTTGATAGTTGTACATTTTTTAACGATCTTACTGGTTTCAGTTTCACGTACAAAATTGCTTTGATTGAAATGAAAAACAGATGGTCGATCCCTTGCGCCGAAAGCACTAACAATTTTATTAGCAACAAATACGGTCGATGGAAAGCTATAAGGAGAATAAAATGTTTATACATCAATTGCATGGAAACGAAGCTGAATAAAAATTTATTTCTTGTATAACTAATTGTAATTGATCGAAAATAACGTCTTGATAGTTGTACATTTTTTAACGTTCTTAGTGGTTTCAGTTTCACGTACAAAATGTTTTGATTCAAATAAAAAATGAATGGTCGAACCCTTGCGCCGAAAGCATTAATAATTTTATTAGCAACAAATACGGTCGACAGAAAGCTATAAGCAGAAGAAAATGTTTATTTTTCAATTGCATGGAAACGAAGCTGAATACAATTTTATTTCTTATGTAACTAATTGTAATCGGACGAAAATATCGTTTTGATAGTTGTACATTTTTTAACGTTCTTAGTGGTTTCAGTTTCACGTACAAAATGTTTTGATTAAAATAAAAAACGAATGGTCGAAACCTTGCACCGACAGCATTAACAATTTTATTAACAACAAATACCATCGATAGAAATCTATAAGCGGAATAAAATGTTTATACATCAACTGCATGGAAACGAAGCTGAATAAAAATTTATTTCTTATGTAACTAATTGCAATCGATCGAAAATAACGTTTTGATAGTTAAAAATTTTTTGACGTTCTTACTGGTTTCAGTTTCACGTACAAAATTGTTTGATTGAAATAAAAAACAAATGATCGAAACCTTGCACCGAAAGCAAAACAATTTTATTAGCAACAAATACGGTCGATGGAAAGCTATAAGCAGAAGAAAATGTTTATTCTTTAATTGCATGGAAACGAAGCTGAATAAAAATTTATTAGACTACAAATCGAACCATGATTATTTTGATTTTTGTGCATTGCATGCGGCACTGTGCGTCAACGACCCCGGTTGTTTACATTCAGACTATAAATCGAACCATGATTATTTCGATTTTTGTCCATTGCATGCGGCACTGTGCGACAACGACCCCGTTTGTTTACATTCAGACTATAAATCGAGCCATGATTATTTTGATTTTTGTCCTTTGCACGTCACACTGTGCGTCAACGACCTCGGTTGTTTACATTCAGACTATAAATCGAACCATGATTATTTTGATTTTTGTCCATTGCATGCGGCACTGTGCGTCAACGATCCCGGTTGTTTACATTCAGACTACAAATCCAACCACGATTATTTTGATTTTTGTCCATTGCATGCGGCACTGTGCGTCAACGACCCCGGTTGTTTACATTCAGACTATATATCGAACCATGATTATTTTGATTTTTGTCCTTTGCACGTCACACTGTGCGTCGGCGACCCCGGTTGTTTACATTCAGACTATAAATCGAACAATGATTATTTTGATTTTTGTCCATTGCATGCGGCACTGTGCATCAACGACCCCGGTTGTTTACATTCAGACTATAAATCGAACCATGATTATTTTGATTTTTGTCCATTGCATGTCGCACTGTGCGTCAACGACCCCGTTTGTTTACATTCAGACTACAAATCGAACCATGATTATTTTGATTTTTGTCCATTGCACGTCACACTGTGCGTCAACGACCCCGGTTGTTTACATTCAGACTATAAATCCAACCACGATTATTTTGATTTTTGTCCATTGCCTGCGGCACTGTGCGTCAACGACCCCGTTTGTTTACATTCAGACTATAAATCGAACAATGATTATTTTGATTTTTGTCCATTGCATGCGGCACTGTGCGTCAACGACCCCGGTTGTTTACATTCAGACTACAAATCGAACCACGATTATTTTGATTTTTGTCCATTGCATGCGGCACTGTGCGTCACCGACCCCGTTTGTTTACATTCAGACTAGAATCTGTAACCTCCGCTCAACTCCGTCGGTTCAGGTAACCTTGAAGCTCCGCCGCAGTACATACACGGAGAGAAACGTATCAAATATGTGGTAACAGTGTTTTTGAACTTTATTTATTAAAAGTATATTTATATAACGGATCAAATAGGTATTAGACTTTAATACATAACAAAATATTCTGACTCGCAAGCAACGCGCTAAGACCTTCACTCTTCGCGATCAACCAACAACTGACCCATTCTCTCACAAAAATGTCCTTCTCCCCGTCCTCACTCATACACCCGCACTCATCCCCATAACCTGAGTGTGTCTTCGGCAAACCCAGCCGACCCTTGGGCCTGGTTTTCGTCCGGCACGCTTTCTCTTTAAGGACTGCGTCTCCTAGACAGACGACACTCGCGTGTGACTGCACACAGTCACCACAGTACACTCACACACCGCTAGACCACGTATACGTACGCAAAGATTGCAAGAGTCCGGGGATTCCACTCCTGATATCTTAATAATGCAAAGACTGGGTTTCTTATTAGTCAAAATCGGTAGATAAAAGATCAATCTAGGGGGCTATTTGCCTCAAAAGTCTTACTTTTACGTTTACGACGCGTAATTCTCATTATTCTGCAGCATGTCGCGGAGCCGCGAGTAGCAATGGAGAGGCGACGGTGCTGCCGCCTATCGTGGCTGTCGATATGCTACCGAATAATGAGAATTACGCGTCGTAAACGTAAAAGTAAGACTTTTGAGGCAAATAGCCCCCTAGATTGATCTTTTATCTACCGATTTTGACTAATAAGAAACCCCGTCTTTGCATTATTGTGAAATCAGAAGTGGAATCCCGGGCCCTTGCAATCCTCGCGTACGTATACGTGGTCTAACGGTGTGTGAGTGTACTGTGGTGATTGTGTGCAGTCACGCGCGAGTGTCGTCTGTCCTAGGAGACGCAGTCCTTAATGGCCTTCTTCCCTTGGGCCTGGCTTTTGCCAGGCCTTTCTGTTTTATGGCCATCTTCCTGCCATTGAGGACCCAACGACATCCTGTCTAAAAATCCGTTACTACAAATATCATCACAGTTTTCAGAAAAACAATATTTACTTACTGTTTAGCTTGTTTACTGTCGAGAACTGTTGCGGCATGGACAGTGTGTCATTGCCTGGCGGACGTGACGCGGCTCTGATGGCCTGTTGCGATAGCTGGAACACAGTTTATGGCGGGAGGAAGCGGGAATAAGCGTGCTAAACAGTTACGATCACATTTGCGGCGTCTTCGCGCGGTTGTTACACGCGTTGGCTCTGTGGAAAAAGGAAAGAAAATAGCTAGAAGGGGTATGCAAAGGAGAGAAGTCCGCACAGTCGTAGGAGACCTGCGCGTTAGCGCATTGATTGAATTTTGTACAGGCAGAGAGCGACACGGTGGGGGAAACAACGGGGTTGGAAGGGGTTGGAGGGTTGAAACGGGGTGGAAAGATTTTTGAAGGTGGGGTAGGATCGAGCGGGGATTTGGAGCGACGGGTCGTCGGGTCGACGAAATCGCTGGAGAAATAGAGAAGGGCGGGAAAGTGAGACGGAACAGGAGGACGCAGCGAAGCTAACATTGCAACCCGTCTTAGCGAATCTCCTCGCTACCTTTTCGCTTCGAGCTCGTCCTCAAACTTAAGAGGAAATGTTCCGCTTTCCTTCCCGTACTTCTTTCCTCCTCGTTCTCTCTTTTTTTTCTCTCCTTCCCACCGTCGATTTTCCGGCGCGTTTCCCTTCTTTCTTTTTCTCTTCTTCTTCTATGCGGCTCGTCGTCCGCTCCGTTCCACTTGCCGTTTCGTTTTCCCATCGGTCTGCGCCAAATCTACACACTCCTCCACTGTCAACAGAGGCAACGAGTTCTCTCGTTCGATGTTGGAACTTCTGAAATGTGATCCGTGAACTTTGCGTCCGAGATCTTTTTATCCCTGTCTTTCGTTTTCTCTGGTCTCGTTACCTCTCGTCGCTTGTCTATACTTCGCGCCGCGCGAACCCCGCCGGTTATGAAATGCGTGCACGCCCGACCGCGTCTCGTTTGCCGGCTAATAATACGAATTAATTATGCGCGCCATCGCACGGGAAACGTTTGATCGCTGTCGAAGGAACCGTCAGTCGTTTTCTTTGTTGTTGTTGTTGTTGTTGTTTGTTTGTTTTCTTTTTTCGTTGAGCAAGTTTGCCGATGGTTGGGGATCAAATGTCTTCGAGCGGAACTGTGCGTTGATGGCGAATCCCCGCCTTTGTTATCTTCCCGGGGAAAGTTCACGGCTTTAATAATAAATCGCCGGCCGTTGATTGGAAAACAAAGTTCACTCTACGCGTGTACCTACGCGGATTCTTAAAAGAGATACGGTTATGTTTTAGTCGAACGAGCAAAGCCATTCGCTGCGCGAACTAAACAGCAACTCGCGGATCGGGTAAACTTTGCTTCACCGGACTGAAAATATGTGACTTTCGCCTGTAAATTAGTATGTATTTGGTATCTAATCGAGTAGATTTGTAGCTGGGGAAACTGCAGATCGAAGTTTCGATCGTGTAGGATCGATGGCTCAGGAGTTATGGTTGTTTAAAGTCGAACCGTCGAGAGTCCAATTTTGTTGCGTCTGGTGATTTGAATTACACCTACTCGTTTTTGTCATAAATGCATAAAATCCGCAGTCTAATGTTTAGTAATACCTGCGAACTGATGAGAAGAATTAATATTTCGCAAAAAGACCCTCAGTATATTAATAAGTTTATTCGCGGGCTGCTCTTTACTTTGCCGGACTCAAAATTTGTGACTTTCTTCGATAAATTATTATATATTTGTTATGTAATCCGATAGATTTGTACCCGGGGATTCTGCAGATCGAAGTGTCGATCCTGTAGGATCAATGGTTCAGGAGTTATGCTTAATTAAAGTTGAGCAATTTGCACTGTTCTTGACAGATAAGGGCGCCGCCGTATTGGTTTGTAGAAATTACTTGGGAATGTGGGGCTACGTTAATATTGCATATTTGAGGGTGAACAGTCGTTCCGGCCGTTCACTTTAATCTGTTCAAGATTTTTTTTTCATTAATTAACCTACTAGCGAGCGGGATTTTGTTGTAATTTTAGTCGGGACCCTTTTCTCTGGAGAGAGTCTCACCCTGTTAATTGAGGTACACTGTGTTTGCATGTAAAACCATTCCCCATCGATTCGTGTCAAATAATAATTTCTCAACGGCCTGTACACGGTCTTTCAAAATTATATGTCGTGACATGATTGTTTTCTATTTCATCGTATAGTACTCGTCGCAACGAACAAAATTGTCAAAGGAACCATGTGTCTCGTGTCAACCGTTCTCTTAGAAAACGACTTTAAAGTTTTGTAAATTATTTTATTTCATAGGCTGCTCTATACTCTACCGGACTCAAAATTTGTGCCTTTCTTCTATAAATTATTATGTATTTAGTATGTAATCCAGTAGATTTGTACCCGGGGACTCCGTTGATCGAAGTTTCGGTCCTGTAGGATCAATGGCTCAGGAGTTATGGTTGTTTAAAGTTGAGCAATTTGCAGTGTTTTAGACAGGTAAGGGCGCCGCCATATTGGTTTGTTCTGACGAAAATGATTGAATGAATGAAAATATCTTAGAAAATGTTTGAGAAGGAATATCGTGGAAAATATTTACAGGAACCTAACTCAGACCTAACCTTACCTTATCTGTCAAAACACTGAAAATGCTCAACTTTGTGCGAGCATAACTCCTGAACCAGTGATGCTACAGGATCGAAACTTCGATTTGCAGCTTCCCTAGGTACAAATCTATTGGATTACATAAGAAATACATAATAATTTATAGGAGAAAGGCACAAATTTTGAGTCCGGTAA
This sequence comes from Lasioglossum figueresi, assembly GCA_028455805.1. Taxonomy (NCBI): domain Eukaryota; kingdom Metazoa; phylum Arthropoda; class Insecta; order Hymenoptera; family Halictidae; genus Lasioglossum; species Lasioglossum figueresi. The sequence continues at coordinate 2,784,315 of CM052188.1, read as the reverse complement.
AGTAAAGAGGAGCTCTCGAATCTTTGAAATTCAGATGTTCTGTAAACTTATTAATAGACTGAGTGTCTTTTTGCAATATATAAATTGTTCTTGGCAATTTTCAAGGATTACTAATCATTTGACTGCGGATTTTATGCATTTATGGAAAGAATAGAGGAACTAAAAATGACATAACATTCTACATGATTAAATTTGTAATCTATTAAACTATACTACTACTAATATATTAAACTTTAATATATTAAACTATTTAAATTTATTTCACATCTAAAAAGGCTAGTACCAAGGAAAATAAGATTTTATTGTATTCCACTTTCTTAAAATTCGGTTACAGAAATTGAAAATTGCATAAACATCCACAGTCTATTGATAACTTTTAAAAACTTTGACTGCCAGACTTATCTGATTATTCTCTGTTAACAGAATTTGGTAGAATTGACAAATAAAATTGTTCTCTGGGGTTACAACATTTTCGAACAAGAATTGTTTGAATTTTATAGTTTAAACACAAATTTGAATTTTTGTCACGACAAAAATTTAATGACATTATCAATAACTTTTAAAAACGTCGACTGCTAGACTTATTTTATTATTCGTTGTCAACAGAGTTTGCTGGAATTGGCAAATAAAATTATTCTGTGGGGTTGCAACATTTTCCAACAATTGTTAGAATGTTTTATCTTAAACAAAAATTCGAATTCGCATTTATGTCACGATAAAATTTGATCAGTATAATTGCAGTGGGAAGGTTTACTTTCTCTCTTTCGATTTTCTACAAACGGCAGTCGTTTTAGTGATTGGTAAAGGGAAATATGCTGTTTTACTTTCGAGGTAAACCTAGATACCGAAAGCATAATGATCGTGGTTATGGTCATAGACAAACTAGCTGGTGGAAGTCCGTCCGAACTGAAATTCATGAGAGACTCTCTCAATTGCTGTCAAGATCGAAATTCATAAGACGTTCTTGATCTGAATTCCGATCAAAACTGAAATTCATGAGAGATTTCTGCTCACAATGATAGTCAATACTGAAATTCTTCGGATTCAGTTACCGGCAAGACCGGAATTCCCGAGAAATTCGGTTATGGTTTTGGTCCAAATTTACGAGAGATTTTTTCTTAGACTTGTGGCCTAGATCGGAATTCTTCAAAGAATTCATCGTCGATGTCCGTTATAAAATATCAGAGTTACGTCCGTAATCAAACTTGGAAAATTTTTATTCAGCAACTTTGCAAATGTACTGCAGGATTTAAATAAAACTTTATATTTTTCACTAATGATTTTAATGTTGTGAAAATAATACATTGATACACGTGAAATGTTTTTTAACACTTTTCATTGTTTCAAACTGTACCTATTAATTTTTCAAACACGTGATAAAATTGTAGGATAATATTACAATTGAAATTGAAATGACTGTTTATTTATTATTACGAAAAAAATTAAATTGGGCATAAATAGTTTTTATTTATCATGTTGAGACATCCTGTACAATATAATTAACTTAATTTGATTTTTATTTCAATTTCCAATTGAAAACTTTCGCTCAGACGTTTTCAGTTTGCCAGAATTGACAAATAAAATTTTTCTGGGGGGTTGCAATATTTTAAATAATTGTTTGAATGTTTTACTTCAAACACAAATTTGAACTTTTGTTGCGACAAAAATTTAATGATATTATTAATAACTTCTAAAATCGTCGACTGCTAGACTTTCTAATTATTCTTTGTCAACAAGTGTTTGGTAGAATTAACAAATAAAATTGTTCTGTGGGGGTGCAATATTTTCCAACAAAAATTGTTCGAAAATTATACTACAAACACAAATTTGAATTTTTCTCACAACAAAAAATTTAATGACATTATTAATAACATTTGAAAACGTCGACTGCTAGACTTATGTTATTATTTATTGTCAACAGAGTTTGCTAGAATCGACAAATAAAATTTTTCTGGGGGGTTGCAACATTTTCCAACAAGAATTGTTCGAATATTTTACTTCAAACACAAATTTGAATTTTTTTCACGACAAACACTTAAAGACATTCTTAATAACTTTTAAAAACATCGACTGCAAAATTTATTTTATTATTCCTGGTCAACAGAGTTTGGTAGAATTAACAAATAAAATTGTTCTCAGGAGTTAGAACATTTTCCAACAAGAATTGTTTGAATATTATACTTTAAACACAAATTTGCATTATTTTCACGATAAAAATTTAATGTCATTCTTAATAACTTTTAAAAACATCGACTACTATAGTTATCTTATTATTCTTTGTCAACAGAGTCTGCTAGAATTGACAAATGAAATTGTTCAGTGGGGTTGCAAAATTTTCCAAC
>CM052188.1:2765520-2781473 GCA_028455805.1 Lasioglossum figueresi | reverse complement strand
TTTTTCATTAATAACTCTTTAACAGAGCCGCAAAGAAGAATTACGCAAAGGAAAAAGTTACTGCAAATGACCTCGGGAATCGACTCTTTCAAGAAAGTGCATTTATGGGACACCCTGCATACGCTCGAACGAAGAAACGCATTTAACCCTCTGCACTCGGAGATATTTTAATTATAAAAGTTAAACGTTTCTTCCGGCCAAGAATATTTCCATTCTCTATGATTTTTTAAATTCGGTGGATATGGAATTGATACAATACCTCGTACAATACTTAAACGTTTAGTAATTGATTAGATACCAATATATCTAATAATGTAAACAATATTTTAAATAAATACAGCAATTTTTAGTGGTGCCAAGGGTTAACTCTCTGCACTTCGAATTATTTTTCAATTTTATTGCCAACAACTCTATACTATTTTAATTTTTTTATTTGAAATTTACTTCAAAGGACAGTTTCTTAGAGAACTCAAACTCTGTTGTAATTTGTATTTGTGGAACTTATATTTGTTTTTAACTAAAAAGATAAGAAATTAAATAAACAAAGGAAGAATTAAATAAATATAAAAACCGTTTCATTTACATTTTTTCTTTCTCGGTTGGCGAGTCACGCTCGACAAAGGAGTGCACAGGGTTAATCATTTCCAATGGAAGCATGTTTAGTGTTTCAACCGTTAGCGTTCAACCTTCGACGTTCCAACGAGAATACAGTGAACCACGAAAGTATTTGAACGCACTTTAAAACAGTATAACTTTTTTCTGAGCGGACCAAACAACCTGACAATTTTTTAGCAATTAGAAGAATTGATTTACCAAATGGCAAGTAAAAAATTTGTTATAAAATTGCAACTGCTGAGAATTGCATGAGACAGTAAAAGAGGCATCATTTATAACTTTCTTTATTAGAGCCCGTAATGAAAATTTAAAATATGCGTTTTGTAGATGCATGTTAGTTAAACGCATGCTGAAAATTTCATCGAAATCTGGGGATTTTAAGCAAAAACTGACCAAAAGTCGCGAATAACTATGATTTCCATCACATTTAACCACTTGTAGCTCTTGAGTACATTAATCGGTTTATGATGAAATTTTCAGCATGTGCACAGTGCGTGTGGAAAGTTTTCGTACACGTTTTAAAAATAACGTTAGAATAACTATTTTATAATTGTACGAAACAACCTGATTTTTCATAATCAATTAGCAGCATTGGTTTACGAAATGATATGCAGAAAAGATTTTCAAAAAATTATAATTTACAAGGTTGGATACAACAATCAAAAAAGCATTTTTTTAAACTTTTTATTGTATGATTTTATTCATTTTATGGATATGAAATAGGTATAATACCTAGTACAATATCTAAATGTGTACTAATTTATTAGATACCAACATATTTAATAATGAGGTTGCAAATTAGCTCATTGAAGACCCCCATAAAAAAGTTTTAAAAATTGTTTTTTTTATTTTTCCATGTAACCTTGTAAATTATAATTTTTTGAAAATCGTTTGTATATCGTTTCGTACAGCAATGAATGCTTCTAATTGATTATAAAAGATCAGGTTGTTTGGCACAATTATAAAAAAGTTATTCTATTTCAAAAGGAGTATGAATACTTTTTACATTCACTGAACATCTAACATAGATCTAGAAAATATATATTTTAAATTTTCATTAAGGGCCCAAATAAAAAAGCTCTAATAAAATGCTTTTTTTTATTTTTGCATGCAACCTTGTAAATTGTAATTTTTTGAAAATCTTCCATGCAGATCATTTAGTAAACCAATGCTTCTGATTGATTATAAAAGATCAGATTTGTTTGGTACAATTATAAAAAAGTTATTCAACTTTAAAAGGAGTATGAATACTTTTTACACCCACTGTATTTCTAACATAGATCTAGAAAATATATATTTTAAATTTTCGTTAGGGGCTCAAATAAAAAAGCTCTAAAAAATGCTTTTTTTTATTTTTGCATGCAACCTTGTAAATTCTAATTTTTGCATATCAAATCTTTTTTGCATATCATTTCGTATAAACAAATGCTTCTAATTTTTTTTAAAAAATCAGGTTGTTTGGTACAGTTATTATATAAAAAAGTTATTCAATTTTAAAAGAAGTATGAATACTTTCGTGGCTCACTGTATATTAAAACAGGCATCGCAGAGTTTTCGTTGAATTTTTCGAAGCATGGAACAGTAAAAAAGTTAGAGGTATAGTTCGTGTTTCAGAGATTTACGCGAAAAGGTGTCCTGCATGGGCGTCATTAATGGAAATACTCTAACCCGCCACGCGGGTATGGTAACGGATCAACTATTAAGATACCTACGGCAAACACTTTCACCGTCGTTAAGGTCATGAGAGAATAACCTGACGCGCGAATCAAGTCGATACTTTACTCTTTCATCGGCAACGCGTAAATGACAGAAGCCGCGCTGAAAGGTCACGGCGCGTTAGGGGTGCGAAACTTCGAGTTCAATGATCAGAAAAGTTCGTAAACATCAGACATTACCTTCTCCGAGATGTCTACGCGCGATAACAATTTTTAGGTATCTTGAAATTTTCAGGAATCTTGAAATTGTCAAGAATATTGAAATTTTCAGGAATATTGAAATTTTCAAGAATATTGAAATTTTCAGGGTTCTTGAAATTTTCTGGAATCTTGAAATTTTCTGAATTCTTGAAATTTTCAGGAATTTTAAAATTTTCACGAATCTTGAAATTTCTAAGAATATTGAAGTTTTCAGGAATCTTGAAATTTTCTGGAATCTTGATATTTTGAGGAATCTTGAAATATTCAGGAATCTTTCAATTTTCAAGAATATTGAAATTTCCAGGGATCTTGAAATTTTCAGGAATCATGAGATTTTCAGGAATCTTAAAAGAATATTGAAATTTTCTGGATTCTTGAAATTTTCAGGAATCTTTCAATTTTCAAGCATATTGAAATTTTCAGGAATCATGAGATTTTCAGGAATCTTTAAAGAATATTGAAATTTTCTGGATTCTTGAAATTTTCAGGAATCTAGAAATTTTCAGGAATTTTTCAATTTTCAAGCCTATTGAGATTTTCAGGGATCTTGAAATTTTCAGGAATCTTAAAAGAATCTTGACATTTTGAGGAATCTTAAAATATTCAGGAATCTTAAAATATTGAGGAATCATTAAAATTTCAGGAATCTTGAAATTTTCAGGGATCTTGAAATTTTCAGGAAACACGAGATTTTCAGGAATCATTCAATTTTCAAGAATATTGAAATTTTCAAGGATCGTGAAATTTTCAGGAATCTTAAAAGAATCTTGAAATTTTCTAGAATCTTGACATTTTCTGGAATCTTTAAATTTTCAAGAATCTTAAAAGGATCTTGAAATTGTCAGGAATCTTGAGATTTTCACGAATCTTAAAATCTTCTGGAATCTTGAAATTTTCTGGTATCTTGAAATTTTCAGGAATCTTAAAATTTTCTGGAATCTTGAAGTTTTCAAGAATATTGAAATTTTCAGGAATCTTAAAAGAATCTTGAAATTTTCACGAATCTTGACATTTTGAGGAATCATTAAAATTTCAGGAATATTGAAATTTTCAGGGAACTTGAAATTTTCAGGAATCTTTTAATTTTCAAGAATATTGAAATTTTCAAGAATCTTGAAATTTTCAGGATTCTTAAAAGATTCTTGAAATTTTCAGGAATCTTAAAAGAATCTTGAAATTTTCTAGAATATTGACATTTTCAGGAATCTTGAAATTTTCAAGAATCTTGACTTTTCACGAATCTTTAAATTTTCACGAATCTTTAAATCTTCATGAATATTGAAATCTTCTGGAATCTTGACATTTTCAGGAATCTTAAAATTTTCACGAATCTTGACATTTTCAGGAATCTTGAAATCTTCAGGAATATTGAAATTTTCTGGAATCTTGACATTTTCAGAAATATTAAAATATTCAGGAATCTTTAAATTTTCAGGTATCTTGAAATTTTCAGGAATGATCGAAACTTCGAGTTCAATGATCAGAAAGGTTCGCAAACATCAGACATTATCTTCTCCGCGATGTCTACGCGCGATAACAATTTTTTCCATTGCTGCGAAAGAACAATTTTATTGCCGTGTTCAAATATTATCGCCTTTTAAAGTATTTTTTCAAATTTGCTATTATGTATAAATAGAGGAAAAAATCGTATGTCATAACACGTCCTAATTTCCTGTGATCTTATTTTTTATGTGGATGCACCGATGCACCCTGCAGGTGCAATTGTATAATACTTTATTCTTTAACACTAACCGTACCATTACCGGTCAAATGACCAGTTTCACATTTTTTATTTATTAATCATTAATATTATGAAAAGATGCTTCCCCGTCAGAAATTATACAATAAATTTCTTCATTTAATCACGCATTATTATAAAAATTCTGAGAAGTCTAAATAAGTTCGATCTTGTAAATTTTATAATTCTGCTAATGCAATCGAATTTTTTTGTTAAACCAATCGATCCCTTTTATTATAATATGTATAAAAGTACTAACTCAAGGTCATCATATAATTATAATACTATTGTAATTTTATATTACATAAATTATAAAAAATATTATATAAAATTTGTAATACTATTTTTACCTCACATGCTTTTATTATAATTTAATTTATAGTAATACCTTTTATAATTGAGGATGTGATAATTTGTTAGTCCCTTTGATAAATAATATAAGATTTCGACTAGTAGCCCCATCATTATTTATACTTTTAATAAGAAGAACTTCGTCCACAGGATCCAGAACAGAAGGAACTATGCAACATGATAATTGTTTTTATGGATCGCTACAAAAAGGAAACAAACAAAATTTCCTGTTTTTCATTAATTGTTCTCATAAGTTGGAACAAGTGTAATTTTTAAATTCTTCTGAAATCTGTTTACTATTTTAAATTACATCATCTCATAATGTATATCGAAAATGTATATTGAAATGTATCTAATGAGTTTTTCTTCAAACCAGACCATTTTTATTTCTCAAACATTTAAGATTAAAATTAACGAACACATTTTCAAAAGAGTACTTCAAACAGTTTGAAATAAAAATCAAGAAAAATAATAACACTGAGCAGTCTGTTTCAAATAAATTCTTGAAAGACGCCAATGGTTTTGTAAAAGTTTCAGGAGTTAGTCGAAAATTTCAATTAAATTGTGCTCGTTTCGAATGTTAGCACGCCTTTGTTGCTAACAAATGAATTATTACGCCATCGCAAGATCAACAGGAACTGGTGAACAATTCGTTTTACAAATACGTGCGAGGAGCATGTCTTTCATCTTCTTCCACGGAAAATGGAACCACATGTTTTCATTTTACGTAAATCGATTCCTTTCACCGAGCTACACATAAAAGTGAACTGCATCTTCCCGCTGCATCATTGCATTTAAAAAGGATCTTAAGGGAGGCGTCTTAGGGAAGCAGATATTGTGAAGTCATTCAACTTTCTCATTTCCCGTAAGATACATATCGCTACGTAGACCGGGCCATTACTGATCTTATCGTTCGAATACTTTCGTTCCTCGCTCTGGTAATATCGATCTAAATCAAGCCGATTGTTTCAGCTGGTCTACCTTGCACACGTAGCTCGCAAAGTACTGGGAAAACGAAAATAATGGCTCTTATCCAGACCACGAAACGGGGTATAACTCTCAATACAAACTCTCGCACACCCCTTAATATTTAATAGTATATTTTAATATAAGTGGGGACTTTCGGAAGAATAGGGATTCTTTAAATAATTTGTTTTTTATTTTTTTTTATAAATATAATATATTACGTATAATATAATGTATAAAGTTTGGAATGTTATAGAAAATTCTTTTCATTGAAAGAATGTTTGACCATTAGGAATTCTTTTCGAGACTGTCATACATGTGTCGCATTCTCGAAATTTTCAGGAAACTTGACATTTGTAGAAATCTTAAAATTCTCAGGAAACTTAACATTTTTAAGAATCTTAAAATTTTCAAGAATATTGAAATTTTCAGGAATCTTGAAATTTTCTGGAATCTTGAAATTTTCAGGAATCTTAAAATTTTCAGGAATCTTGAAATTCTTAGGAAACTTGAAATTCTAAGGAATCTTGAAATTCTCAGGAATCTTAAAATTTTCACGAATCTTGAAATTTTCAGAAATCTTGTCATTTTCAGGAATTATAAAATATTCAAGAATATTGAAATTTTCAGGAATCTTGAAATCTTCTGGAATCTAGCAATTTCCAGGAATCTTGAAATTTTCAGGAATCTTGAAATTCTTAGGAAACTTGAAATTCTAAGGAATCTTGAAATTCTCAGGAATCTTAAAATTTTCAGAAATCTTGTCATTTTCAAGAATTATAAAATATTCAGGAATCTTGAAATTTTCAGGGATCTTGAAATTTTATAATCTTAAAATTTTCAGGAATCTATAAATTCTGAGGAATCTTGAATTTTCCAGGAATCTTAAAATTTTCACAAATCTTGAAATTCTCAGGAATACAGAAATTTTCAGAAATCTGGTCAATTTCAGGAATTATAAAATATTTAGGAATCTTGCAATTTTCGGGGATGTTAAAATTTCCAGAAATCTTGAAATTTTCAGGAATCTTAAAATTTTCAGGAACCACGAGTCATTTTCAGGAATCTCGAAATTTTCAGGAATCTTGAAATTTTCAGGAATCTAGAAATTCTCAGGAATCTTGAAATTCTTAGAAATCTTAAAATGCACTGGAATCTTGAAATTTTCAGGAATCTTGAAATTCTCAGGAATCTTGAAATATTCTGGAATCTTGACATTTGCAGGAATCTTAAAATATTCAAGAATCTAAGAAATTTTCAATTCTATGTACTACTCTATTTCGCCTCGCGCAGCCTAATCAAGAAATAGGACATGCGTAAAGAAATAATTCGGACAATATTTAATAATTAATTATAATATTTATATATCTAATAATATTTACTGTAAATAACTTCTTTAAAAAGCTTCTACCAAACGCGGAGATGTATCGGGTCGTTGCAAACGTCCTGATACGATTTTCTCTGGATTACAAAAAATGTTGCGACTGCTCTTCACATTACCGGACACAAAATTTGTGCCCTTCTCCTATAAATTATGATGTGTTTGGTATGTAATTAAGTAGATCTGTACCCGGGGGCTCAGCAGATCGAAGTTTCGATCCTGCAAGATCAATGGTTTAGGAGTTATGGTTGCTTAAAGTTGAGCAATTTACAGAGTTTTTGACAGATAAGATAATAGTGACGAAAATGAAAGAAAATGAATGACTGAATGAAAATATTTCAGAAAATATTTGAGAATAAATATCGTGGAGAATATTTACAGAAACCTAACCCAGACCTAACCTTACTGTACCTGTCAAAAACACTGAAAAATGCTCAACTTTAAACAAACATAACTCCTGAACCATTGATCCTACAGGATCGAAACTTCGATCTGCAGGATCCTCGGCTACAAATATACTAGACTGCGTACTATATATTTTATCGAAGAAAGGCGCAAATTTTGAGTCCGGTAAAATAAAGAGCAGCCTATGAAAATGGTTCCTTTGACACTTCTGTTCGATGCGATGAGTACTATACGATGATATAGAAAACAATTATGTCATCGTACGTTAAATTCATCGTACGTTGTATTCACTGTTTTTGACAGATAGGGGCGCCGCCATATTGGTTCGTAGTGACGAGAATGAATGAAAATGAATGACTGAATGAAAATATCTCAGAAAATGTTTGAGAAGAAAGATTGAGAAAAATATTTACAGAGACCTAACCTTACCGTGCCTGTCAAAAACACTGAAAAATGCTCAACTTTAAACAAACATAACTCCTGAACCATTGATCCTACAAGATCGAAATTTCGATCTGCATTATCCCCAGCTACAAATCTACTGGATTGCATACCAAATACATAATAAATTATAGAAGAAAGGCACAAATCTTGAGTCCGGTGAAGTAAAGTGCAGCCGCAACATTTTTTGTAATAAAGAGAAAATGGAAGATAAACCGAAAATCGTATCTGGACGTTGGAAACGACCCGATACATCTCCGCGTTTGCTGTACAAAGCTAGCTAGAGAGGCGTTCCTACGGTCGCCGACGTTATTTCGCAAATAGACCAGAAGAAAGAAATGGCGGGCGTACGGAAACTTTTTTGGAGCCGTCGTGAATTGCGACCGCGGATAAATTTACGCTGCCTGGTGTCAATGGCGGTTAGCAGAGGAACCTATCCGCCGTGGAAGAGTGGAAGCCCTCGCATACGGAAAATGCGGTTCCCGTGCAAGCTGAGGGGAGAATCGCGGTTGCGTTACTGAAGATTAACGACTCGGCCAGCCATCGATCCCGCAAACTTGAGATTAGCCGAGGAGGAATGATAATGAACGATGTACACCGCGGTTTAGCTACTGTTTACTCGTAAATAGTTGAGCGATTAGTGCAAATGGGTCGACGGTGGCTCGCGAACTAAAATATTAGCTGCGCGACTCGTTCGACACGAATCACAGATTACAGTGCGCTGGTTAATGGATCAAAATCAAAGAACCAACTTTCATCTTGCTGTTTGAAACATTCGCGAAAGAATTCTGGACACTCGCAATAATATTTACACAGTTTCGAAGATCAATAGTTTTATTAGTCATTTTTTAACGTAGGTTTAATGTCATTTTTACGGTATCGTGACAAGTGGACCGTTAAATAATTGTTTCAATGTTATAAGGAATTCGTTTATTGTTAATATCCTTTTCTTTTGAATATCTAGAAATAAGAAATATATGACTCAGACCAAGGAGTTCCAACTTGTGGCTCGCGGGCTATTCGAGGAACCTTTCCAGCTTAAGTTTTTCCCCCAATCTTGGACTTCATCGTTATTTTGGACAACTTTATGCATTTTGAAAATTTGTTCTATATTCAATGACACGGGAAAAATTTTGAAAAAATTGTAATTGACCGGAATTGCAGAGAAAGTACAAAAAAGGCGTCTTTTACAAACGTTTTATCCTGTGGGTGTATATTGAAAATTCTAGAAATACGATTTGTAGATCACTTTCAATTATCATGCATTCTGAAAAGTGCATCTAAATTCATCGACAAGAGAAAAAATGTTGAAAAAATTGTAATTAATCGGAATTGCAGGAGAAATACTAAAAAGGCGACTTTTATAACCTTTTTATCTTGCGGGCGTACATTGAAAATTTAAAAAATGCGTTTTGTTGATCTTCGTCAACTATTATACATTCTGAAAGTTTCATCTAAATTCATAGACTCGAGCAAAAATGTTGAAAAAAGCGCAATTCTTTGGAATTGCAGAGAAAGTACAAAGAAGTTGTTTTTTACAACCGTTTTATCCTGTGGGAGTATATTAAAAATTCTAGAAATACGATTTGTAGATCATTTTCAATTATCATGCATTCTGAAAATTGCATCTAAATTCATCGACACGAGAAAAAATGTTGAAAAAATTGCAATTAATCGGAATTGCAGGAGAAATACTAAAAAGGCGACTTTTATAACGTTCTTATCTTGCGGGCGTGTATTGAAAATTTAAAAAATGCGTTTTGTTGATCTTCGTCAACTATTACACATTCTGAAAGTTTCATCTAAATTCATAGACTCGGGCAAAAATGTTGAAAAAAGCGCAATTCTTTGGAATTGCAGAGAAAGTACAAAGAAGTTGTTTTTTACAACCGTTTTATCCTATGAGAGAATATTAAAAATTTTTAAAATACGATTTGTAGATCACTTTCAATTATCATGAATTCTGAAAATTGCATCTAAATTCATCGACACGAGAAAAAATGTTGGAAAAATTGTAATTTACCGGAATTACAGACAAAGTACTAAAAAATCCTCTTCTACATGAGTTTCACCCCCGTGGGTGTATATTGAAATTTTTTAAAATAAGTTTTGTAGATCAGCGTCAATTATTCTACAGGGTGTTCATTTGAAAACTTTCCAGCCGAATATCTCGAAAAGTATGAAAGATATTAAAAAAAGGTAAAACACGTGTCCAAGGATTTCGAGGGGAAAAGAGGGGGGGCATAGTTTTTATTTGGGAGGCGTTTTCAAGGTCATTTGAAGGTCAACTTTGTTTTTTCAAATGGAAACCTATATTTTTTATTATGGGATCCTATTGTACGTAAAAAGACCAGCAATTTTCGTAGAATACTTTTTTTTATCTGCGCACTAGTTTCGTCGATATTTAATGAGAAGTAATTTCTTTAGAACTATAACAAATTTTCGAAATGTTCTTCGTTCTTTTCGAAACAATAATACAGACGATTCTCAAATTCTGAACGAACATTTTTGAAGGTATCTGTTGGAATAGCTCTACATTTCTGTACAATTCTGCGACGTAAATCATGAAATACAGAAATTTTCACCATACCGAAACGTTTTCCAATTTTATAAACGTTGCACAAACGATAAGTGGGAATTTATAAAATGGAATATCATTGGCGCAACTCCAATGGCGTAGAAATTGTTGTTGCATCGTGCTGAGAATAAAGAGATCCATTGTCAGAATATAAAACGTTTTACTACACCGATCTATTTCGGAGTTTTTGTTTCGAAAACAGGGGATCCGAAAGAATTATCATACGCAATTTGTATTATCTCAAGAAAGAACAGAGTGACGTGCCCGCCGATATGGCAGTTTCGCGGAACGCATAAAAACGAACACGCAAGAAACGGGTTAACTTCGTGAACAAACAAAGCGAGAAGTTTTTCGGCGGATAGAGATTTTCTCCCGTGGAAGTATTGAATGGGATCTTCCTGGCGCGAGATCATTTTCATCATCTTGCGCAGTAAAAAACTCGGACGTAGACAAGAAAGTTCCGAGAAACTTTCTAATTTACCGTTTTCCCAGCGACTTTCCCTATCGTCGGAAAGAAGGATGATATTATTTTAGGATTCGCTGATGATAAACAAAATACTTTCGCAATGTCCATAATAACTTTTTGGGTTTTACTTCCATCGTTTTTTCTCCACTTTTTCTCTCGTACAGTCAGTCTCGCAATTGAGTTTTAATTTACTAGACAATATTTGATGAAAATTTTGGAAAAAGTGCGTTTAACTCGAATTAGAAAAGAAGTTGAAAAACTTGCTTTTTACGAGATTTTGCTTTTTTGTTTGAGCTTGAAACGAGAATTTTAAAAATGTCTTTTGTAGATTCTTATAAGTTATGTACATCCTGAAAATTTCATCAGAATTGATTGAATAGTTTACGAGTTAGAAACGATCAGAAATGGTGAAAATTGTGGAATAATAAATAAAATGGCAGAAATAGTTTATAACTCGTAAACCAATTGACCAATAATATGTTTCGATGAAATTTTATATAAACATATACAAAACATACTTTTTAAATTTTCGTTACCAGCTCAAATAAAATATTTGTAAAGAACAATTTTTACCATTTTTTCATTATTCATACTAAAAGCCCTTCTTCAAAACTTATCATTGCATATCTCGTCTAGTAAACTATTCATTTAATTTGGTAATAAAATTGAAGTCATTTGGTCGATTTACCAAAAAAAAGTTATTCTAATTTAAAGAGTGTGCCATTAATTATGAAATTGACTGTATTTCAAGCTACTTTTTTCAATAATGTATTTAATAAGAAGGGGAAACTGAAATAATGTCAAAGCTAGTTAAATACTAAACAAAGTTAGCAATATTCATTATTTTTTTAGCTCCTTCGTTATTTTTATTCTGTGACATTTCCAACTAATTTTCAATAATTCATTTGCAGATTCCAAAGTAAATCTTGCAAACCAGTGTGCACGTTGTCTGTGCATTTCAAAAATGGTAACAAACCACGAATTCTAACGTTACATAAATAAATGGTAATTGAGTTAATTTCCCCACAATTTTGGGTAACAATAAAGAAGGAGAAACTGAAATAATGTGAGAGCTAGTTAAATACTAAACAAAGTTAGCAATATTCATTATTTTTTTAGCTCCTTCGTTATTTTTACTCTGTGACGTTTCCAACTAATTTTCAATAATTAATTTGCAGATTCCAAAGTAAATCTTGCAAACTAGTGTGCACGTTGTCTGTGCATTTTAAAATTGGTAACAAACCACGAATTCTAAGGTTACATAAATAAATGGTAATTGAGTTAATTTCCCCACAATTTTGGGTAACAATAAAGAAGGGGAAACCGAAATGATGTCAGAGCTAGTTAAATACTACACAAAGTTAGCAATATTCATTATTTTTTTAGCTCCTTCGTTATTTTTATTCTGTGACATTTCCAACTAAAATTCAACTAAAATTCATTTGCAGATTCCAAAGTAAATCTCGCAAACCAGTGTGCACGTTGTCTGTGCATTTCGAAAATGGTAACAAACCGCAAATTCTAAGGTTACATAAATAAATGTTAATTTCCCCACAATTTGGGGTAACAATTAATTAAGCCCCATCCGGTTTACCGAAACGTTTCAGTATACAATCATGACAACAAAGATAATTGTTATAATATTTCCGGTTTCGAGATATCGAGTTGTTCTAAACCAGAGTCGCACTCTGAAAAGTATAATCAAAACTACCCTCCACTTAGGGGAGGGGATAATCGCGATGCGTGTTTTGCTACCGAAATTGATAACTTATTTGTCATGCAGATCGATGTGAAGTGTTGAAATTTTAGCGATAGGCGCATTAAAAGATTTATCGCGCATGCATATGCATGTTCAGATCGGAATTCAATGCAACGAGCGTATGTGTTAATCGTATCATTACGATTGCTATCACTGAATATATGTGAAAGGGACGGTACAATCGAAATTATGAATAGCGAGTCTCCTTAAATTAAATCGCAGTTAACAAAATATTTTGAATGCTATTTGTTAAAATATAGTTTAAATATTTTCTTTACTAAACGGTTGATTCATAATAAAACTATAAAAGTTGATTTATCTGTTTAGAAACTTATGCATATATAACTTTTTTACAATTATGCTAAACGAACTGTCTTTTTTAAACGTCGTGCAAAAAGATTTTTGAAGAAATTGCAATTTGTAGGAATTACACAGAAAAAATAAAAATGGTACTTTTTACAACTTCTTTAGTTATTTCTGAAATCGTGTTAACCGAATTCGATGAAATTTTTAGTATGTGTGTAACGAACATAGATCTACAAAACGCACTTTTTAAATTTTCATTACGGGCCCAAATAAGAATGTTTTATAAAGTGCCATTTTTATTTTTTCGTGTAAATCCTGCCCATTGGAATTTTTCCAAAATTCTTTTTCGCACGGTATTTGCTATACCAATTCTTCAAATTGATAAGAAAAATCAGGTCGTTTGGTACAATTGTAAGGAAGTTATTGTCTTTTAAAGACTGACTGTTTTCGAAAGGGACGACGCAATCAAAATTACGAATCGCGACACTCCTTAAATTAAATCGCAGTTAACAAAATATTTTGAATGCAATTTGTTAAAATATAGTTCAAATATTTTCTTTACCAAATGTTTGATTCATAATTAAACTATAAAAGTTGATTTATCTGTTTAGAAACTTATGCATATATAACTTTTTTACAATTGTGCTAAACGAACTGTCTTTGTTAAACGTCGTACAAAAAGATTTTTGAAGAAATTGCAATTTGAAGGAATTACACAAAAAAAATAAAAATGGTACTTTTTACAACTTCTTTATTTATTTCTGAAATCGTGTTAACCGAATTCGATGAAATTTTCATCATGTGTGTAACGAATATTTTAAATTGTCATTACGGTCCCAGATAAGAAAGTTTTATGAAGTGCCATTTTTATTTTTTCGTGTAAATCCTGCCAATAGGAATTTTTCCAAAATTCTTTTTCGTACGGCACTTGGTAAACCAATGCTTCAAATTGATAAGAAAAAATCAGGTCGTTTGGTACAATTGTAAGGAAGTTATTGTCTTTTAAAGACTGACTGTTTTCGAAAGGGACGATGCTTAAATAAAATCGCAGCAAACAAAATATTTTGAATGCAATTTGTTAAAATATATATAGTTCAAATATTTTCTTTACCAAACGTTTGATTTATAATATAAATATAAAAGTTGTTTTACCTATGTAGAAACTGTGGATTCGTCAGAAGGAAGATTGCTTAATTCACTTACCTGAAACAAACAAAGTGAAAGAAACATTAGGACGATTTCATTTGTTATGATACCATTTGATAGTGTATGCCGGGTCATTTCTGACCCACGCTAATATTTCACTAATGCATATTATCAGTGTCAGTGTCGCCAGATTAAAACTTGTTCCTATTCCATGTCACGTGACTAGTGATGGGTATAAAATACTCTGTCTTGCAAGTTTCCGAACAAATCTGAGTTTCGAATCAATTCGATATTTATTCGAAATAAGAAATTCTTGAAACTTTTGAAGTCTTGCTAATCTTAATCAATGTTATACCTTTTACCACGTTTCTATGAACTCGCTTTCTTGTCTATCTGTTTGTTTGTTTTTTTGTCTATTCGGTACAAATTTTGCAATTGATTTTCAACTAACTTCCCGATGAGCTAGAGACTTGAAACTTTAAACACAGCTCAGAACTGGATGACAATGCAATATTAAAAAACAAATTTTAAAAAACTGTGCGTCTAGAAGAGAAAATTTAAATAAAAAATTGTTTTTAATATACCACGTTTTTAAGACGGATTAAAAAGTATAAAATCATTTTTCATAGCCCGATGTAGATTTCTAAGTAGATTGTGAATTTTTAATAGCTGTGAAAATACTTGTAAGATTTAAAATGACAAACGTAGGGAAACAATAGATACAGTTACTCGAATTAATGTTCGGACGCTGTAAAAAGGACGGTAACTTTTTTGATATTGTACTATAGGATTTGAACTTTTTTGGGAAGCTAGAGCAATTACTTTACTACAGGATGCGAAAATTTATTTTTTCAAAAATAGCAATTGATCGGAATTGTAGAAAAAATACTAAAAGTTGCATTTTACAACTTTTTTATGTGGGCCTATATTGAAAATTTAACAAGTTCGTTTTATAGGCCTGTGTCAATTATATGCACTGTGAAAATTTCATCGAAATCGGTTCATGGGGGAAAAAACGACAGGCATTGAAAGATGTAAGAATTAGATTTATTGCAGTTTGCAACTTTTACCATCTTTAAACGTTTGTAACTCATTGCAACGTGGACCGATTTTGACGAAATTTTCAGAATATATTTAATTCACACAGATCTACAAAATGTATTTTTTAAATTTTCAATATAGGCCCACATAAAAAAGTTGTAAAATGCAACTTTTACTACTTTTTCTACAATTCCGATCAATTGCAATTATAAAAAAAATTTCTTTTCACATCCTGTAGTAAATAAATTGCTATGGCTTCCCAAACAAAGTTTAAATCTTATAGTACAATATCAAAAAAGTTACCGTCCTTTTTATAGCGTCCGAATATTAATTCGAGCGACTAAATTAAATCTTCAAAAATATGTTTTACAAAACGCATGAACACAGCAACCAATGGTCCAAAATGGAGTCAATGTTACAGTAATGTAAATATAGAGGGGGTAACTGTATTCCCCTCAATTTCTTTAAATACATATAATTAAGCTTCCAGGAAGTTAGCACGCTTAATGAATATTTCTTTGAATCGTGAACGCCCACTTCGTTTTAACGCAACTCGTTTACCAAGCTGAAAGAAATTTATTCGTCGCTCCCGACGCTTTCAACCACGAAAGGACATAAACTTCTTTGTCGAACCAAGAGCCATTCAAGACGTTAAGAATCTGAATGGTCGCATTCCGCCGCGTTTATGTTTTCCTGATGGAACCTTCTCCTGTTCCTCTCGAGTCATTTGCATTCGTCAATTGCTCTCTTACGCACGCTTCACAAATAAACGCAGCCGCTCCAGATGGAAAGAATTGTTTAATCACCACTTTATTGCCGAGATTACTTTTCGCGACACAGTCGT
>CM052188.1:2748846-2762891 GCA_028455805.1 Lasioglossum figueresi | reverse complement strand
TGAATACAAGATCAATTTTTTATTTTCGATTGTAAAACCAGTGTTCTCTTTTTGAATGCAAAATCAATTTCCTCTTTTTGAACACAAAATCAATTTCTTGTTTCTGATCACAGAAACAATTATTTATTTTTGTAAATAAAATCAATTTCCTCTTGTTAAATACAAAATTAATTTCTTCTTTTCAATTGTAGGATTAATTTCTTCTTTTTAAACATAACATAAAAGAACTGATTCGCCTTTATGAAACACCCGGTTATAATTATTAGCTGCGCTCTTTCCCGGATGAGATCGATTTTATTCGCAAGCTGAACCAATGCACGCATCAATAAACGTTTATTCGAATTCTGCTCGGTAGGTCGAGCATTGATGAAATGTGCGTGTACGCGCATGTCTCGCCAATTTTAAAAATCGATTTCCTGAAAACAAATCCGTAAACCGGAAATTTTCCAGATTCTGCAATTTAGAAATCTGGAATTCATGGAAAGTACTCGCATCCAATTATTCATTTACTGAAAGTAGTACTTAGCGATTCCTATTGCGTCATCATTGAATAAACTTTTTACTTAAACTTCGAACCTATTATCTCTGAAGCGACTTTCCACTATATTGAAAAGTTCGTCGAAACGATGGTGTTACAAGCTTCGTGAAAATGGACGCGAGTATGGCTACGACAAAATAGAAAAGTGTGAACGATGTTCCCACTTCCGGAGAAATATGTTTTAAAAATTGCGTTTTCATAACCGGCCCCATAATCTCAGGATATAATAAACGGGTTTGAACGAAATTCAACAGAATTGTTCCCATTGAATAATACAACGTTGGTATCGTTTAAATATTTGCAACAATAATATTTGTTGTGGCAAACACACTTTTCGAAACCAGAACAAATATCTGATTTTACGATACAAGAATATTTCATACTTTAATTTAATTTATTTTATTTTATTGTATTTTATTTTATTGATTTAATTTATTACATACTTTACACACGGATCAAAATGAATTAACGTGCAAATTTTCAGATGTCAAAAGCAGCTCTAATTTTCGAAATCTAATGTTTCACTCGAATTCATAAGACGAACTAAATCATACGTTGCAATAATCACTAAACTGCAAGCATTTATGCATTATCAGTATAAAATAGATAAATATAAAGTGAAATTGCAAAAGTTTTATTTCGATTCTCATAATCTCTGGAAATAATAAACGGATTTAAACGAAATTCAACAGAGTGGTTTTCGTTACAAAATACAACATTGTTGGTATCGTTTAAATATTTGAAACAATAATACATGTTGTGCCAAAAATAATCTCTACCAAGATATTCAAATTGCGTTACACAAAAAAAAATATATCTCTGATCGAACAAACGCACTATTCAAAACCAAAACAAATATGTGAATTTACGATACAATAATATTTAATATTTTAACACTGAACCTACCATGAGGAATCAAATGACTTATTTTCGATTTTCTAATGCTATTTACAAATCCGAATTGTGGTGTGCATATTATCGGCCAGGTTTCACACCTTATTTTATTGTACGATTGGTAGTTTTTCGGAAAGAACGCCTTTCTACACGGTTATGTGTTATGTATACGTGTTATGTCTGACCATTCGACATTAATTCTACTTATAGTTCTCTGAGTGGTAAATATTTTCAACTCAATCCAAGCCCGTTAGTGTCTGATAATTCGTGGTTATTTCTACTTATACTGTTCTTAGTGCTGAACATTGTATACTGAACACAATTTGAAAGGTGTCTGAGCAATCCTGGTTATTCTACTGATATTTCTTTGAGTGCATTTTCAACAGAAACCAAGTCCGTTATTGTCTGACCATTTGTGATTATTTCTACTTATACTGTTCTGGGTGCAAACCCTTCTTTAGTTAACACAACTTGAAAGGTGTCTGACCAATAGTGGTTATTTCTACTAATACTGTTGTTAGTGCTGAACATTGTTTACCAAACGCAACTTGAAATGTGTCTGACAAATCGGGGCTATTTCTACTTATATTTCTCTGAGTGCTAAACATTTTCAACTCAATCCAAGTCCATTAGTGTCTGACCATTCGTGGTTATTTCTACTTATACTGTTCTGAGTGCAAAACATTGTTTACTAAACACAACTTGGAAGGTGCCTGACCATTCGTAGATATTTCTACTTATACTGTTCTTGGTGCTCAACATTGTTCACTGAACACAGCTTGAACGATGTCTGACCAATCCTGGGTATTTCTATTTATATTTCCTTGAGTGCAGAACATTGTTTACTGAACACAACTTGGAAGGTGTCTGACTAATCGTGGTTATTTCTACTTAGACTGTTCTTAGTGCTGAAAAATGTTTACTAAACACAACTTGAAATGTGTCTGACCATTCTGGGTTATTTCTACTTATATATCTCTGAATGCTAAACATTTTCAACTCAATCCCAGTCCATAAGTGTCTGACCATTTGTGGTTATTTCTACTTATACTGTTCTGGGTGTAAACCCTTCTTTAGTTAACACAACTTGAAAGGTGTCTGACCAATCGTTGTTATTTCTACTTATACTGTTCTTATTGCCGAATATTGTTTACTAAGCACAACTTGAAAGGTGTCTGACCATTCTGGGATATTTCTACTTATATATCTCTGAATGATAAATATTTTCAACTCAATCCCAATCCATTAGTGACCGATTATTTTTGATTATTTCTACTTATACTGTTCTGAGTGCAAAACATTGTTTACTAAACACAACTTGGAAGGTGCCTGACCATTCGTGGATGATTCTACTTATACTGTTCTTAGTGCTGAACAATGTTTACTAAACACAACTTGAAATGTGTCTGACCATTCGGGGCTATTTCTACTTATATTTCTCTGAGTGCTAAACATTTTCAAATCAATCCCAGTCCATAAGTGTCTGACCATTTTTGGTTATTTCTACTTATACTGTTCTGGGTGTAAACCCTTCTTTAGTTAACACAACTTTTAAAGGTGTCTGACCAATCGTGGTTATTTCTACTAATACTGTTGTTAGTGCTGAGCATTGTTTACTAAACACAACTTGAAAGGTGTCTGACCAATCGTTGTTATTTCTACTGATACTATTCTTAGTGCTGAACAATGTCTAGTAAACACAACTTGAAAGGTGTCTGACCATTCTTGGTTATTTCTACTTAAATTTCTCTGAGTGCTAATCCTGTTCAACTCAATCCAAGTCCATTAGTGTCTGACCATTCGTGGTTATTTCTACTTATATTTCTCTGTGTGCTAAACCTTTTTAACTGAATCCAAGTCCATTAATGTCTGACCATTTGTGGTTATTTCTACGTAGTAGAATTTTCTTAGTGCTGAATATTGTTTACTAAAAACAACTTGAAAGGTTTAGACCCGATAATATTATGGATTTACTTAGTTTATAAAAATTTGAGAATAATTGACAATCGTCGTAAATAATTTATATTAACGTTTTTATTTTCAAGAGATTGTGTCAAAAAATGTTGGTCCCCAAACTTACCCTGTGCGATAAAGTACAATTATTTCTTCTTGTTTTTTTCCTCTTATTTCGTCTAAGTGTTCAGAAGCGATCATGAATATGATTAAAGTTGTTTTAAAATCCGAATGGCAGTGTCCACATTATCGGCCAGTTAAACACGTTGTTTTATTGTAGGATTAGTAGTTTTTCGGAAAGAACGCTCCGCTACACGGTTATGTTGATTGGAAGCAATTAACGAAGAACTGTGAAACTCGCGCGCGGCTCGATGTGCCGTTAAAAAACATTTATTCCCTCGCGCGGAATTGTCGGACACGTAGAGCGAGCGGGCTCGATATTTTCTGCTGGATCACTTAATTAAAAGGCTCCCGAGCGCCAGGCGGCGAAGGCGCCGAATAAATTTCTATTTCTCTAGGATAACTGTCACGATTAAAATTGAAATGCATTCGGCCGAACCTCGACGAGGGGAAACGTCCGTCGTCGCGCGTCGAGGTCTCTTCGAAACGGATCGTTAATCCGGAATGGTTTCCGTAGCTGCACGTTATCGTCTTACTTCATAATAAGAACGGAAGAAACGAGTTATTAGAAACTGTTATTTCTGCTTGGCGAACCTCGGGGACCCGTGTCCAATCAAAGCCGCCCGCGATCCAGCGTGACATTTATACAGGCGAATCGAAGAGAACCGGAATTCCAGAGCGTGTGATCGATCCATTTTATTCCCAAACAGCGCGGCATATTAGTTTAGATGGCGCAACCTGACACTATTCGCAGGAAGAGTGATGAATGCGTGCTCGATCACTTGCGTTGAAAGCTCCAATATGCGAGTCTCACAGGTTATATATTTTCTACCGCGGAAACAATATCGAAATTGCTCCGGCGAACGCGAACGTCGCCTGCGTACCCCATCTTTCAAGCCTGCGAATCTATGGCCGCCGGAAAGGTCAAGAACTTTCTGTTTCAAATGGTTAGTCATCATTTCCCAGACGGCACTTACTATATGAACCTCGAGAAACAAGGAAATAACTCTCAATTTTACAGAATATATACAGTACTTTCATATTTCGAATTCAATCCATTTAAAATTCGACCCTTTGAGAAGTTATACTTTTGAATTTTTTACAAGAGCATTAGGGAAAGAATCGAATTCCGTTCAGTCAGGATTTATTGTGTCAACCTTGGAGAACATGAATAAAATTTTTCATTTTTCAAAACACCACTACAATATTTTTTATACATTAATGTAGTGCATAAATTTTTTTCATCAATTTGAAATTTTAAAAGTAAAAGTAATTCTCTAAAAGTAATACTCTTGAATTTTTTCTGAGATGATGAGGGACAGAATAGAATTTTCTTCGGTCAGGATTTATTGTGTAAACCTTGGAGAACACGTACTTAATTTTTAACTTTTTCAAAATTCACTGCAATCCTTTTTATACATTAATGTAGTGCATAAATTTTTTTCATCAATTTGAAATTTGAACCCTTCTAAAAGTAATACTTTCGAATTTTTTCTGAGATGATGAGGGGCAGAATAGAATTTCCTTCAGTGAGGATTTATTGTATTATCCTTGGAGAAAACACGTACTTAATATTTAACTTTTTCAAAATTACTGCAATCCTTTTTATACATTAATGTAGTGCATAACTTTTTTCCATCAATTTGAAATTTTAACCCTTCTAAAAGTAATACTTTTGAATTCTTTCTGAGATGATGAGGGGCAGAATAGAATTTTCTTCAGTCAGGATTTATTGTATTATCCTTGGAGAAAACACGTACTTAATATTTAACTTTTTCAAATTTTACTACAATCCTTTTTATACATTAATGTAGTACATAACTTTTTTCCATCAATTTGAAATTTGAACCCATCTAAAAGTAATACTCTTGAATTTTTTCTGAGATGATGAGGGGCAGAATAGAATTTTCTTCAGTGAGGATTTATTGTGTGAAGCTTGGAGAACATATATAATTTTTAATTTTATCAAAATTCACTGCAATTTTTTTTACACATCAATGTAGTATATAACTTTCTTAATGCATTTAAAATTCGACACTTTGAAAAGTAATACTTTTGAATTTTTTCCAAGAGAATTGGGGGCAGTAACGAATTCTCTTCAGTCAGGATTTATTATGTAAACCTTGCAGAACACATACTTAATTTTTAATTTTCTCGAAATTCACTGCTATCTTTTTTATACATCAATGTAGTGCATAGCTTTCTTCATGCATTTGGAATTCGACCCTTTTCAAAGTAATACTTTTGAATTTTCTTCAAGAGAATTAGGGGCAAAATCGAATTATCTTCAGTGAGTATTTATTATCTAAACCATGCAGAACACAAACTTAATTTTAAATTTTTTCAAAATTCACTGCAATTATTTTTACACATCAATGTAGTACATAACTTTCTCGAAGCATTTTCAATTCGACATTTTGAAAAGAAATACTTTTGAATTTTTTCCAAGAGGATTAGGGGCAGAATCGAATTCTCTTCAGTGAATATTTATTATCTAAACCTTGCAGAACACAAACTTAATTTTAAATTTTTTCAAAATTCACTGCAATCTTTTTCATACATCAATTGTAGTTCATAACTTTCTCCATCCATTTGAAATTTTGACCCTTCTAAAAGTAATACTTTTGAATTTTTTCTGAGATGATGAGGGGCAGAAACATATTCTCTTTCGTCAGGATTTATTGTGTGAACCTAGGAAAAAAATTTTTCATTTTTTCAAAACAGCACTACAATATTTTTTATACATTTATTTAGTACATAGCTCTTTCCATTAATTTGAAATTCTGACCCTTCTAGAAGTAATACTTTTGAATTTTTTCCGACAGAATTTGGGTCAGAATCGAATTCTCTTCAGTCAGGATTTATTGTGTGAACCTTGGAGAATACAAAAATAATTTTTCATTTTTTCAAAATGCCACTGTTTTTTTGTCCTCGATCAATTTGAAATTCTACCATTCTAAAAATAATACTCTCGAATTTATCCCGAGAGAATAAACGGCAGAATCGAATATTCTTCAGTCAGGATTTATTGTGTGAACCTTGGAGAACACGAAAATAGTTCTCCATTTATTCAGAATACCACTGCAACCATTTTTATTCGCCAATGTAGTACCTAACTTTCATACTCTGCGTACGATTCATTGCAAACTTGATATATCAACGCAAATGGGGTAGAAATTTTCATTTGTTCGCCGTACAATTTTCGTGTAAAAATGTTAACTGCCAGTAAAGTTTTCGATAAACTCATTTAAAAATTTAAAATATTAAAGATATGACTGTATGATTTTTCCTGTATTAAGGGAAGTATCGTTAAGGGAAGAAATAACATTTAGTTTGATTTAGATTTATTTCTTGCAATCGTTGCAGACAATTTTTATTTTGCATAAAGATCCGCGGTCTACATACAACATAAAATAAATTCTCTCTAAATTGCTCGTGCAGGAGGATTTCTCAATTTTCAGACCAATTTGGTCAATTGCCTGGAAAGAGCATAATACATCATGCCTGGCAAACGCGATCTATATTTTTAGCGACGTTTCGGTAAATTGCTTGACGAGAATGATATCACAATTTTTAGAACGCGATGCAACGGACGATTCCAGACGCTCTCGTTGCATCGTCCACGGCAGTGCAGAAGTTTGCTGCGGCTTAATGCCTAACATTTCTCTCCGGCACATTCGCCGGGAGTATTTCTCCGGCGCGGTTGATACAGTGCGACCAATGAGAACTTTCGAATGCAGGGACATCAAAGGAGAAACTAAGACACGTCGCCGTTGGCACAACAGATCTTTCACGTATACCGCAAACTTTTTAAGAGCCCGCCGGGTTTTTGCCCTTGTATCTGACCAGCGTTTACGACAAAGGGAAACCGCCAGCTTATTTTCCGCCGCACGATTGTATGCTCGTACATGAGAACTGGCAAATTTTTTTCGCTCCTCAGGTCCGTTATCGTTCAACAAAACTGAACCGGTTCAACTTAACGGAGAGCGTGTTATCCGTTTTGCCATTTCGCTACGTATTTTTCCACCGGCACCGAGAACCTCTCATTGTATTAGCATTACTCCGTAATGGAATTTCATTTACGTAATGCACCCGAGAGCTTCGAATTAAAAGCTTCAGAAGTTTTTGTTTAGATCATTCCCGGTAATACCTTTCAATATCTCTGGCGTTTTATGTTTAACGTATCTCGGTTCCTGTGGTATTAATATTTACGTAAATCGATTACGCGATTATTTTGTTGTTATTCAATATCGTTCTTTGACGATCATTCGGGAAGCTTGTGTAAAATTTGTGAAATGCAACTACGTAGATCCGTTAGTATTATTGAGTTACTTGTTTGTTACTTGAGTTATTTATTGAGAAAGGTGTCTGATCTATCGTGGTTATTTCTACTTATAAGTATATACTATCTAGTATATATACTATATAGTATATATATCTACTTAAAATATATATATTTCTCTAAGTGCTAAACCTTTTCAACTGAATCCAAATATATTAGTGTCTGACCATTTGTGGCTATTTCTACTTATACTGTTCTGAGTGCAAAGCATTGTTTATTAAACACCACTTGAAAGGTGTCTGACCATTCGTGGTTATTTCTACTTCTACTGTTCTGAGTGCAAAGCATTGTTTACTAAACACAACGTGATGAAAGGTGTCTGACCATTCGGAGTTATTTCTACTTATATTTCTTTGAGTGCTACAACTTTTGAACTCAATCCAAGTCTATCAGTGTCTGACCATTTGTAATTATTTCTACTTATACTGTTCTGAGTGACAACCTTTCTTAACTTAACACAACTTGAAGGGTGTCTGACCATTTATGGTTATTTCTACTTATACTGTTTTCAGTGCTAACCCAACTTTAGTTAACACAACTTAAAAGGTGTCAGAACATTTGTGGTAATTTCTACTTATATTTCTCTGAGTGATAAACCTTTTCAACTGAATACAAATGAATTAGTGTCTGACCATTTGATGTTATTTTTATTATACTTATACTGTTCTGAGTGCTAAACCAACTTTACTTAACACAACTTGAAATCTGTCTGATCATTTGGGGTTATTTCTACTTATATTTCTTTGAGTGCTACAAATTTTGAACTCAATCCAAGTCTATCAGTGTCTGACCATTTGTAATTATTTCTACTTATACTGTTCTGAATGATAACCTTTCTTAACTTAACACAACTTGGAAGGTGTCTGACCATTTATGGTTATTTCTACTTATACTGTTCTCAGTGCTAACCCAACTTTAGTTTACACAACTTAAAAGGTGTCAGAACATTTGTGGTAATTTCTACTTATATCTCTCTGAGTGATAAACTTTTTCAACTGATTACAAATGAATTAGTGTCTGACCATTTGTGGTTTTTCTACTTATACTGTTCTGAGTGCTAATCCTTCTTTACTTAATAGAACTTGAAAGGTGTCACAAAATTCGTGGTTATTTCTAGGTATATTTGTATGAGTGCTAAACCTGTTCAACTGAATCCAAATCAATCAGTGTCTGACCATTTCGGGTTATTTCTACCTATGTTGTTCTTAGTGTTGAATATTGTTTACTAAACACAACTTGAAAGGAGTCTGACCATTAGTGGTTATTTCCACTTATATTTCTCTGAGTGCTACACCTTTTCAACTCAATCCAAGTCTATCAGTGTCTGACCATTTATAGTTATTTCTACTTATACTGTTCTGAGTGCTAACCCAACTTTAGTTAACACAACTTAAAAGGTATCAGAATATTTGTGGTAATTTCTACTTATATTTCTCTGATTGCTAAACCTTTTCAACTGAATCCAAATCAATTAGTGTCTGACTATTTGTGGTTATTTCTAGTTATACTGTCCATACTGCTGAAAACATTGTTTACTAAACAGAACTTGATAGGTGTATACCCGATACTATTATTGAGTTACTGAGATAATAGAAGTATGAGGATGATTGACAATCGTCGTTGAATTGTCTGACCATTAGTTCTTTAGTTAACACAACTTTAAATCTGTCTGATCATTCATGGTTATATTTACTTATATTTCTCTCAGAGCTAAACATTTTCAACTCGATGCAAGTCCATCAGTGTCTCACCATTTGTGTTGATTTCTACTTATACTGTTGTGAGTGCTAAACATTGTTTACTAAACCCAACTTGAAAGGTGTCTGACCATTCGTGGTGATTTCTACTTGTATTCAGGTGTGTGCTAAACCTTTTCTACTGAACTCAAGTCAATTAGTGTCAGACCATTCGTGGTTATTTGTATTTATACTGTTCTGAGTGCTAACCCAACTTTACTAAACACTACTTGACAGGTGTCTGACAATTCGTGGTTTTTTCTACTGATATTTCTCTGTGTGCTAAACCTTTTCATCTGAATCCAAGTCACTTAGTGTGTGACCATTAGTGGTTATTTCTACTTACACTATTCTGAGTGATAAGTCAACTTTAGTGCTCTTTGAGTGCTAAATCTTTTCAACTGAATCCAAGTGCATTAGTGTCTCAGAATTTGTGGTTATTTCTACTTACACTGTTCTGAGTACAAAGCATTGTGTACTAAGAAATACAATTCAAAATGATGTTGACATTTAATCGACTCGTGCGCTGAAAACATCATTTTGAATTGTATTTACAAGTTTTTCGATCGACATCAAGTAAACATTTATTGTTTACTAAACCCGACTTGAAAGGTGTCGTTCCATTCGTTGAATATTGTTTACTAAACACAACTTGGAATGTGTCTGACAAATCGTAGTTATTTCTACTTATATTTCTCTCAGTGCTAAACCTTTTCAACGGAATCCAAGGCCATTAGTGTCTGACCATTTCTAGTTATTTCTACTTACACTGTCCGTACTGCTGAACATTGTTTACTAAACGTAACTTGAAAGCTGTAGCCCCGATACAATTAATGAGTTACCGAGATTATAAAAATATAAGGATGATTGACAATCGTCGTTGATTTGTGCGAATCCATTCACGGCAAGATATTTATTTTGACGTTTTTGAATCTCATTGGGAAAAAATACCGCGGCGATAGGTACAGTCGCCCCACAAAGAATTTCTTAAGTGGCTGGATTGCGCGCATCACTCAATTTTTATTCCACGAACGAGGTGGTGCTCGAATTTTGCGAGGTACCCTTTGTCACGTACTTCGCAACTTCTGCCAACTTCA
This sequence comes from Lasioglossum figueresi, assembly GCA_028455805.1. NCBI lineage: Eukaryota > Metazoa > Arthropoda > Insecta > Hymenoptera > Halictidae > Lasioglossum > Lasioglossum figueresi. Next base: position 2,752,211 of record CM052188.1, on the reverse strand, counting down.
CGCTTCCTCGCAGCATGCTCTGCCGCATAATCGGCTAGAGGCGGTGCTCGCACGTCGAAAACAGCGTTGCTTTTGACAGGGGTTTGCTCCTGAGTGAGAAAGAGAGAGCGAGAGATCGACAGAGAGAAAGAGAGAGAGAGAACACGCGAAATCGCGCACACTTGATCGTTCGTTCGTTGGTCCGAGGGCTGAAATGGATCAACCGATGCGTGATTATAACATTCCCGTGAATCGTCGGGCAGTGCGGGAGTACGCGAAACGGGTAATATTTCCATCGGGAGAGCGGATCACTGGCAATGGATTTAGGTCGACCATTAATCCGATTAAAATCGGCGCGACCGGGTTCCTTTTTCCAGCTCCCAGCTGCGTAAATCAGCTTAATGCTCGGTACTACAAACTCGGCCACTTAGAATCTACCCGGGGCGCACGGTGTTCGATCAAAAGAACGGCGTGCCGCGGGTAGGGTAGCCGTCATCCGACTATATCCGCAACGGGGAACAATCATCGCGGAAATCCTGTACTCCAACGCCGGCCCCGGAATCGAATCCTTTGTTCGCCATCCATTTTCATCTTCCCCGGCCAGGAAGGATACCCGTGTAAACGAGCTCCTCTCTCAAGACACACCGTGTCGGTGCTCCGCTCGATCGTTCGTTATTGATGACTCAATCATGCCGTCGGAATAATGAACGCGTCCGCACCTGAGAGTGTTTCGGACTCAAATATTCAGACGGGTTAGACACGCTGATCGATCAACCGGAATGGTCTTAACTACCACGATCTATCCTTCTATTAGCCGCTTACCAGCGTTCCCACACCGCGATGCGGTCCCATCGGATAAACCTAATTTCTCTACAGCAGCGAATTTAACGGAATTTGTTCACCAGCGAGTGGATTTCAATTTTCTGCATCGAGACAGCCTGCCCCGATAGTTATTGTTAGTTGGGATGAAAAAAGGGTAAACTTTACTTTACCGGACTCAAAATTTGTGCCTTTCGGCTATAAATTATTATGTATTTGGTATGTAATCCAGTAGATTTATACCAGGAGAAATTAAAAATTCAAGTTTCGATCCTGTATGATCAATGGTTCAGGAGTTATGCGTGTTTAAAGTTGAGCACTCTGTAGTATTTTTGAACAGGTAAGGACACCGCTAAATTGTGATTTGAACTGCAAATTACGCCTCGTAAACGAGAAAATATGACTTTTGAGAGCGATAGCGCCCTAGATCGATCTTTTGGGTAAATTTTACTTTACCGGACTCAAAATTTGTACCTTTCGGCTATAAATTATTATGTATTTCGTATGTGATCCAGTACAATTGTACCAGGAGAAATTAAAAATCGAAGTTAAGATCCTGTATGATTAATGGTTTAGGAGTTATGCTTGTTTAAAGTTGAGCAATCTGCAGTGTTTTTGAACAGGTAAGGACACCGCTAAATTGTGATTTGAACTGCAAATTACGCCTCGTAAACGAGAAAATAGGACTTTCGAGAGCGATAGCGTCCTAGACCGATCTTTTGGGTAAATTTTACTTTACCGGACTCAAAATTTGTACCTTTCTGCTAGAAATTATTATGTATTTGGTACGTAATCAAGCGGAATTTGTACCCGGGACCCTGCAGATCGAAGTTTCGATCCGGTAGAATTAATGGTTCAGAAGTTATGCTTGATTAAAGTTGAGCATTTTTCATTGTTTTTGACAGGTTAGGGAAAAATGCTGAACTTCAAGCAAGCATAACTCCTGAACCATTGATCCTACAGGATCGAGACTTTGATCTACAGGGTCCCCGGGAATATATCTACTGCATTACATAACAAATACATATTAATTCATAGAAGAAAGGCACAAACCTTGAATCCGGTAAAGTAAAGACCAGCCAAAAGATCTATTGGATTGGAACGAAAGTTCGTAGCGTTTTTAAATTAAATCTCAAAAACAAACTTGGAATATTTATACATAGATTTGTTCAATAATATATTTCTCATTCTCTTGTTTTACTGTTTGCCATTTTTTAGGTGACTTATCATGTTATTCAATAAACCTATGAATAATTATCTGAATTTTATCTTTGAATTTGGAAAGTTCTGTATGTCAAGATGCACGTTATTCTATTTTTATTTTAGTTATCGAAGCCATCGATATTCTAACTCTTTTACATTTAGTGTACTAGCTATGATAAATTCGTTACTGCACACCAGCAAGAATGCAATTGCACCGTGTAAATGCAGTTCCCGCTGCAGCTCGAACGCAACTTCGCGTTTAGCATAAATAAGCAAAAGCAATGCAGATAGATTTTCTGGCTGGAGGAAATATTGATGGGCTCGTGGAGACTAATGCAATCGTGGCTGACTGTAATTCGTATTATACTGGCATTTATTAACACTGAATTGCTTGGATGGTTTGTGATCGGTCACCGCTATTCGAGCAATTCGCGGAAGATTCATGCGATGCGCTTCTTAATTTGCACGATAAAAAGAGAAATGAAATTAACGTTCGTTTTTAATCAGCCGGATTTACGACGCACTTAAATGTCTTTACACTGGCATATTTATTAATTCTAGACCAGAGGTGGACATTATTTGGCGAAACAAATATTTCAAATACTATTGAATATTTTAGATTTTATTTTGCTTAAAGAAAATAGTATTTTAAATCAGAGATATACAATTTCGAAAGTAAAATAATTCTATTTGAACGATCTGAACCTGAAAAAATACTTCAAAAATTACTGCATCAAATAAGATATTTTATTTTCAAAGTTGTACAAATAGTTTCAAATAAATAGGATTATTTACTAGATATAATAGAAAATTGTAGGTTTGAATACATATTTTTCGTTATAAAAGACAGTGTATTTACTATGCATTACAAATTTCGTTTCAGTGAATGATTTATAATAGAAAATTGTAGTTTTGAATAAATATTTTTCCTTTTAATAGAGAATGTATTTTAATATGCATTACAAATTTTATTTAGTGAATGATTTATAATAGAATATTGTAGTTTTGAATAAATATTTTTCTTTTTAAAAGACAGTGTATTTTAATATGCATTACAAATTTTGTTTAGTGAATGATTTATAATAGAAAATTGTAGTTTCGAATACATATTTTTCGTTTTAAAAGACAGTGTATTTAAATATGCATTACGAATTTTGTTTGAGTGAATGATTTATAAAAGAAAATTGTAGTTTTGAATAAATATTTTTCGTTATAAAAGACAGTCTATTTTAATATGCATTACGAATTTTGTTTAGTGAACGATTTGCAATAGAAAATTGTAGTTCTGAATCAATATTTTTCCTTTTAAAAGATAGTGTATTTTAATATGCATTACAAATTTTATTTAGTGAATGATTTATAAT